>JAPKLW010001809.1:67797-107277 GCA_026898455.1 Plectranthus barbatus | reverse complement strand
GGGAAAATTTTTTGGGGTGGGGTTTTGCTTTTAGGTATATATAGATTAATATTTTAATAGGGCTGAAGGAGTTATTCTAGGTTGGGAGGAAGACAAATTAAAGAATTTAGGTTGGAGTGTTTGTGCGTGAAGATGAAGAAGAACTCGAGTAAGTAAAAGTTATAAAAGGGCTCATGGGAATTGGGCATCAATTCACTCAAAATTAAATAATTATTGGGTTTGTTTATGATATTGTAGTTGGTGCTTCTTTATTTTGGCCCGTATGTTAGGCCTGTTGAATTTAGGCTGTTCGAGTGTTGCATTTCTACATTAACTAGAATTACACCCGTGCGTTGCACGATCAAACTTTATATATATAGAATTATTTTAAATATAAATTCAAAATAGATTTGAATTGAATTTTGCACTAAATTTATCTAATTAATATTTGAATTAAATTAATTCAATTTACATATTTTTTAATATTGCTAAATTTAAATATTATAAGAATAATATAACTGTCATATTGCAATTTATTATTGTTTATATTTTGTTTTCTCAGAATCAAAGTAATATATGTGAGGTGAATAATATTGTTGAATCTTATTTAACCTTCTTATATGAGTTACTAACAGTGTACGTACAATCTATTAATATACTAAAATTATAAATGTAAGGAAATGATAATAAACACCTATAGAGTAATAAATCAATAATAGGCAATAGCACACCATAATTGATTAGAATAAATTATATTGTTGTTCTACTAATAAGCTACCTGGTCCAAAACAATGTCACATGTGGATGACACATTAGTGAAAGCCAGACCATTCAGATATTTTGATAAAAATGATATATGTTGTGCAATTATTGAATAAGTTAAAATAATTTGCTACTTAACAATATAATATGAAACTCAGAATAAGACAATTACAAATGAACTCCAGTACGTGAGATTGTATAAAAAAAAAACCGAGCTAGATCAACAAACAAATAATAAACATGAGCAAAACTATTTACCATTATTCAATACCTTTCAATCCAGGTTACAGGTGCATAATATTGCCATATAATCTCTTTTACGTTGATGATGGGCTTTAGCAAAGCACATGTTTTCACTCCCATTACTTGAATCACCAAAGCTGCTCATTGCCCCCTGTTACCCTAAGATTGAATCAAATATATTTCTGCTTTATGCGCAGATTTAGCTGCTCCTCCCATACCAGGGCATTCCAGTGGCTGAACCAAATTATCCCTGCTTTTTTTTTTGACTCCCGTTTTGCGCTTTGCTCTACTCCATTGTGACTGCGGTGAGCTAATTAGCCAAAACTTCAGTCATCTTCTGCATATGCAACAACGTTGTCCACATGCCTCTGTAAAGTTGCATCAAAGCCCACCTCTCCTTGGCGTGCTCGCACAACCTCATCCATCTTTTTAAGCTATATCTCCATTCTTATATGAATATCTGGTGTGGAATTTTGTTTGTAGGAATAGGTGAATATATTGACAGTGGGGCGGTAGAAGAAATTTGAATTCTTGGAAATCATGAAATTAAAAAAGTAGATGAAAAGATTGATAGATGCTTTCTTGGAAATTGAAGTAGTAAATTTTGGTTGGACTTTGCTTTGCATGCGCAATCGAAAATTAATTATAAAGTGGAAACAATTTTTTGGTGTATTTATTTTTTAGTTTTTCGAAAATTTGGGCGGGAATTTTTCGGGACTACTTTAGTATAATAGATAGATATGATTTATCTTCTCCATCTCTCTAGACTCTAGTTTCTGCTACTATTGGAAATCATCTTCCAGAAAACACAAAAAACAATCCAAAACATTATTCCATTAATTTCCCACCAAACAACAACAATACTTCCTATTATCAGATTATTATTTATTATTATTATTATTATTATTATTATTATTATTATTATTATTATTATGTACGAGAAATCCTCTATTTGGCTACATTTAATATATATATGTTTATGACACGTCTATTATCTATTAATATACTAAAACAAAATATTCTATATAATTGTAATTTTACCATTTTTCCCAAAAAAACATTATATCACATCAATTTCATTTTTATTTACTAGTTGCTATTATAATTTCAACATATATTAAACAATAAAAAAGACTTAACAAAATTATATATTTCACTTTCTCTTTAAAATATTACGTTTCAACAATTTATTATATTTATTAGTTACTAAATAACACAAGTGAAATTTCTTTTATAGGATAATTTTTTAAATTAAAACTCCTATTTTTGTAGAGTTGGTCTCTTGAGAGACGGTCTCACTATTTTTTTTATTGTGAGACGGACCTTAATACATCATTTCAATAAGTTAAATACATCATTTCATTTTTAAAAATTACATTATTTGCAACAAAGAAACACATTATTTGCAATAAAGAAATACACAGGACCAATAACACTTATAAAACCAATCTATGAATAGTTGCTACAAATCTAAACCAGAGCTGGTGCAAAAATCTCCAGCTTGGATGGCTCAACTTTGAAAACTTCTGCTGCATATTGGCCTAACTCTGATTTCGGGACCAACATCTGCAATGCAAATCAAGTTATTATACACATTGCATATATTAATATATGAAAAATGTTTGACAATACAAAAAAATCTCAAATTTGCGATGGACAAAAAAACGGGTTGCGATTTTGCGACGGATTCGAGACGGTTTTCTTTTAAAAAAATTTCAATTGGAAAGTTCATCGCTAAATTTTGCGACGGAAATTCCGTCGCCATTTTGCCGCGAATTTTTTGCGCCAAATTTAGCGACAGAATTTTCCGTCGCAATTCTGTCGCGAAATATTTAATGTATATATATTTATTAAATCATGTAGATATTGACAATTGCATTTGGTCCTGTGGTAACATGCTCCTGTCGTAGGCAGGAGGTCACGAGTTTGAATCCTCTTGCGCGCGAAAGCTGAACTGGCCGGTCCAAGTCAAAATAATGAATTGGTCTACTAAAAAACCGATTAAGTAATAAAAATTAAGTATTTTTTTACAAAATAATATTTTGCGACGGAAATACGAATTCTGTCGCAAAAAAAATAGCGACAAGATATTTTATGACGGACAAAATCCGTCGCAAAATAATAATTTGCGACGGATCCATACGCTTTTGCGATGGATATTTCCGTCGTAAATTTGCAAATTTCTGGTAGTGTGATAAATGTAGCATTCATTATTCTTATAGATAATATATGATAAGAGGGTGATGAAATCATGAGGCCAAATCTAGATTCCAGATTCCTTGCTTTACTTGTTTATTCATCTTTTATTTTGATTCTTTTCTTCATGATTTGGACTGCATGTTTAATTTTATATATTACACAAAAAGTGTATTGGTCTAATGAAAGTCTTTCTCTTCTCATTGATCATGAAGTACATTATGATCTCTATTTATAAACAAATTATGCATGAGATATGCGTAAATCTAACAAGATATATATGAGTAATATCTAAGAACTAATATCCTTATCTATAATATTTATAGAGATATCTTCAATATCGATCTTTGATAAAAAGGTATTACAATATTAATGTAAGATCAACCATCTTTAAATAAGATCACATCCTAGTCACAATGAATTATATATATTCACAATCCAAGCTGAGTTCTGCCACGTCGAGTTAAAATATAATGTATGAAATGAAGCCAAATCTGGATTCCTAGCTTTACTTGTTTGTTCATCTCTTCTCTTGTTTTGATTATTTTCTTCATGATTGATCTCCACAAAAAGGTATTACATTAATGTAAAAGCATCCCTCTTTAAATAAGAGCACCACCCTAATCTAATCGTTTAGTCTGCAGACACAATGAATTAAAGATGAACACATGCATACATACAGATACACAATCCAACAAATTCTTGAAACTTCTTCCATCCTCAACTTGACTTGTTGAAGCTTGGTAAGACCATCACTTTCATTCCTTTTTAATTTTCTGAACCAATTAACTTGTATTTTTTTTTCTTTCAAAAATGGTTGTTTAAAATCTACTATATTCAAAAGAGTGTAGCACAAAGCATTCACATCGGTTTTAAAATAATTAAATTCTATTTGTGTGTGCTTAATGATATGACAAATTATTGCAACATTGTAATATTCACTAAATTCTGTTCTGGCAGTAGAATATGGTCTATGTGATGTCCCTATAAGAAAATTGCTTGATTATGTTTACTACGTTGCTCTCGAATGTTATATTTATTTTTATTTTCTTATTTTTAAACTATAGAAGAAGAAACAGATGCAATGGCAGAAGCAGTGGTGTCAGTTGCTCTTGAAACCTTTCGCGATTTGCTGTTGGAAGAAGGAAGGTTTCTATCTGGTGTGGGAGGCGAAGTGAAGGTGCTGGAAACGCAGTTGAAAGAGATGAAGTGTCTCCTTGAAGATGCTGACAGAAGGCGGCATGAAAGTAAAACCGTCGCCAATTGGATTGCGGAGATTAGAGATCTCGCATACAAAGCTGAAGATATCATCGAAACATATGCTACTGAAGTATTTTCCAAGAGACAACGGGGCCTCAAAAACCTCCTCCGCAGATTTTCTTGCATCCTGAGCGAATTTAGCTCGCTCCACCAACTAGGCTCCGAGGTTTCACAAATCAAATCGGAGCTTGCAAGAGTTGGAAAAAGTATGCAGGACTACGGCATACGAAGCATCATTCAAGGGGAAAGCTCCACCGCTAGCATTAATAATCAGCAATGGAAAAGGCAAACCTTTCCTGATTTTCAGATTGAAGATTGCTTTGTGGGCAAGGAGGATGAACTGAAACAAATTGCTTCTCTTGCACTCGATGATAAACAACATCCAGTGATTTCAGTATGGGGAATGGGCGGTATAGGCAAAACCACCATTGCGAGAAAAGTGTATAACCACGATGATATAAAACGTTACTTTCAAAGTTTTGCGTGGGTTTGCATCACTCAACAATGTCAGATCAGATCGGTTTTGGAGGATGTGTTGAAACAGCTAAACCCACTGAAAAGGGATGTTATTCCGAGTCTGAGCAATACAGAGTTGATTGCGGAACTGGGCAATATACAAAAGGCTAAACGCTGCATCATTGTTCTTGATGATCTTTGGGAAATTGATCATTGGGATGGTCTCAAGCATGCGTTTCTTGTTCATGGAGTGAAAAGCAAGATCTTGGTGACCACGCATAAGCAAAGGGTTGCCGACATTGGATTTTCAATACAGCTCGGCCTCTTAAACATTGACAGCGGCTGGGCACCACTTCAGAAGAAGGCGTTCTTGGGCAATATTGCAGGTCACTGTCTCTCTCTGCATAAAATTTAATTTATGATGTTATCTGATAGGGTTTTTACATACCAAATAATGTTTTATTCATGCATATAAATAGAGAGTAAAAAGATCTAAACATATCTAAAGATATACAAGGAATAGGAAAACCCTAGATATGAAACTATCTAAATCTAATATATCAATATTCTATCATCCCCCCTCAAGCGAAAGGGTCGTAGTATCGACGATCCTGAGCTTGCTGCGAAAAAATTCAAAAAGTGGTCGGGGAAGCGCCTTTGTGAAGATATCTGCTAGCTGTTGATTTGTAGGGACAAATTCAGTGACTAAGCACTTGCGTTCGACAAGTTCGCTCACAAAGTGATAATCAATATCTATGTGTTTAGCGCGCTTGTGTGCAATAGGATTTTGAGTGAGGAAAATGGCGCTCTTGTTATCACAGAAAATGTGCGGGGGCCGTACAAGTGGAAGGCGAAGTTCACGTAACAGAGAGGATAGCCAAACAATTTCACCGGCTGTATTTGCGAGCGCACGATATTCCGATTCACAGCTAGAGCGAGCAACGGTGGGCTGCTTCTTGGCACTCCATGAGACTAAATTTCCAGCCATATAAATAGCATAGCCATAAGTCGAGCGGCGGGTGTCCATGCATCGGGCCCAGTCGGCGTCCGAGTAGGCAACTAAATCATAGGACGATTGGCGAGAGAATTTAAGACTGTGAGAGAGCGTCCCTTTAACGTAACGAAGAATTCTTTTGACAGCTTGGTAATGATCCGAAAGTAGGAGACTTCAAGAACTGGCTGGCGAGGTTGACGGCGAAGGAAAGATCCGGACGGGTGATAGTAAGATATTGAAGAGCACCGATGATCGAGCGATAATTGGTAGCATCATCCATCGTATCACCTGTTTGTGTTAATGTCTGACCGACAGCGAGTGGAGTAGCAACGGGCCGTGCGTCCAGCATGTCTGTGCGAGCAAGTATATCGCGGGCGTATTTAGCTTGAGAGAGAAGCAGACCGTCATTCGCGTATGTAACTTCCAGACCGAGGAAGTAGTTGAGCTTGCCCAAGTCTTTAATGGCGAATTCAGAGTGAATCTTAGAGATAAAAGCCGAGATGTGGGACGGACTATTTCCTGTGAGAATAATATCATCGACATATACAAGTAAATAAATACGAGTTGGGTCAGAAATATAAATAAACAAGGAAGTGTCCGATTTGCAGCAGATAAACCCAGAAGCAAGAAGGAAGGCGCTGAGGCGTTGAAACCAAGCACGAGGTGCTTGCCGGAGGCCGTAGAGAGCTTTCTTAAGGCGACAGACATGATTCGGAAAGCAAGAATCAACGAAGCCTGGAGGCTGCTGCATATAAACAAGAGAGGTAAGAACACCATTCAGGAAGGCGTTTTTCACGTCGAGCTGATGGAGAGACCAAGAACTGGCAACTGCAATTGAGAGAATAATGCGGATGGTAGATGATTTGACCACCGGACTGAAAGTATGAGAGAAGTTGAGACCCGAAAATTGAGAAAATCCTTGAGCGACGAGACGAGCTTTGTGTCGCTCAATGCTTCCATCAGATTTATACTTAGTCCGAAAAACCCATTTGGAGCCGACGATGTTAGTGTTCGGGGGTGGAGGAACCAACTCCCAAGTATGATTGTTGTGAAGGGCGGACATTTCCTCCTACATTGCGGCGAGCCAAAGCGGATTTTTAGCAGCTGATTTGAAGCCTTTTGGTTCAGAGGCCGAGAGAAGCGCGTGATGTAGCGCAGTGGATGCATAGTATGCCAAATGATGGGGTTTGAATATCCCTGTGCGTGCTCGAGTAACCATGTGATGCCCGGATGGAGCAGCTGGCGAATGTGGTTCAGGAGCTGGATCGAGCGTGGGCTGAGGAGCAGGCGTAGGAATGTGCGGTGGTTGATGTGTAGGTGTAGCAGCCGAAGAAGAATCCATGCAGATAGAGCAAGGGCGAGGTGATTCAGTGATGATTGGAGCTGGTGGCGGGGTCGATGATGCCGAAGTCGGGGCTGAAGGGACGTGTGCGAAGGGCTCAAGAAAAACAGAAATATCCAGAGCCGACAAGACAAACAGAAGAATCTAAGACATGCGATGAGCGCTTTTCATTTAACGAAAAAGATAAACGAGAACTCTTAGCAGCTTGACAAGAATTACAAAGTACTGGCTTTGGTAAACAAGAAGTAACAGAAATTAAGCCTTGTTTACGAAGCAACGAAACTGAATCAAAGGAAATATGACCTAATCTACTATGCCATAGCTCGAAAGAAGCGCGCAAATTATTTCTTGATAACTGAGAAACGAAAGCCGGATGGACGGAGTCGAGAATATACAACCCACCACTACGTCGCCCTTTTGCGAGGATGTCCCTAGTTTGGCGACTCTGAATAGTAAAAGCACGATAAGAAAAGACAATATCGACGGGATAATCCGAAGTAAGCTTACTGACAGATAGTAAATTTTTGGTGAGCGAAGGCACCACAAGAACATCCAATAGAGTAAAAGAATTTGAAATACGAGAAGTCTCTGTATGAGAAATAGCAAGATGAGCTCCATTACCGACGATTACATGATCAGAGCCGACATATTGCTGAGATGTATCAAGAGAGGCTGCATCCGGAGTCATATGAGCGGAAGCGCCCGTGTCGAGATACCAATCCGAAGGCTGAGCAGAAGAGATTGAGCAACTTGTTGAGAGAGCCTCAGCAGGGTTGGCACTGGAGGATTCCGAATAGCGATCGGGACAAGCATCGGCGTAGTGGCCTCTTGACGATAGATTTGGCACCTGGGCATTTGCCATTGAGAGAAATTTTTGTTGTTATTCCCACGACGACGGTGGTTATTGTTGTTGTTATTATTGCCGCTGCTGGAGTTGGTGGGACGGCGAGCATAATTATTTCCCGTGCTGTTCCTGCGAGAGGAGGCAGTTTGCTGCTGACCATAGAAAGCCACGACTGATGGTGAACCTTCCATAGAATCCTGAAATAATGAAAAACTCTCGGCTTTGGAGAGTAGATCACGAAACGAAGGCAAAGATGTTAAAGCCATTTGAGCAACAAAAAAGGAAGAGAAGGAGGGACCGAGGCCACGAAGGAACCAATGCGCCTTGTCCGTGTCGTCAACGGGACGTCCCATTGCGGCTAACTGATCACAGAGAGCCTTGAATTCGCGTCCGTACTCAGAAATGGTGCGCGATCCTCGCTTGATGAGTTGTAGATCATCTTTCAACCGCAACTCACGGGCCTTGGATTTGTTGCTGAACACCGCGTCAAGGGCGGTCCAGACGGCGCAGGCTGTGGTGCAACCGAGTACTTCCACCATAGCCTCTTCAGAGAGAGTAGAGAGAAGTAAACTGAGAAGGCGTTGATCTTGAACAACCCATGCGGCGTATGCGGGATTTTGAGTTGGAACGCCGGCTGAGAAAGCGAGGGCAGCGGGTGGTGGTGGAAGGGAACCGTCGACGTATTTCAGCAAGTCTTGGCACGTCAGGAGAGGCACAAGCTGCGAGCGCCATAGTAAAAAATTCAATGAAGAGAGCTTGATTGTTACCATGTGAATGAGAGTGGATAGAGGCAACTGATCGTCGAGTGCCATCGCGTAGGGAATGAGCGTGCGCAGGGGGCAAAATTTGATCGAACTGTAAAATACAGCAGCAAGCAAATAAATTTATAGACCCAAAGGAATGTCGAACCCACAGGGATAGTGCAACAAAATTATCTCATGTATAGGACACAGTTTATCAATTCGTTGTTTGAGTTAACCAATATTTTGAAGAGTTTTTGTTGGTGAATTTGAAAATAACAATTGCAATAAAGTAAAGAGTTTTGGAAACAATAAAGAGAAACACAGATCCTAGGGTAGATATCCTAATCATCAACATGTAAATATCAATCAACTCAGCAATGGGGAAAACATAGATTTTTGTGGATTAAATTCCTTGGTCAGGCAATTAAATCCTAGATTGTTAGTTAGTGACTATCTCCTCTCGGTCTCAAGAACACCAAATTAATTAACCTCATAATTATCTAATTATTCCTATGTAGGTTTCTTCCTTTTGAGACAGAAAACAAACACAATTAATTCTCTCTTCCTATTAATAATTTTCATCTCTCGATCCATCAATTATTAACTATAAACCTAGATCTCAATTCACCTCTCGGTCCTTCTTTTAATATAGATTATAAAATTAAATCAGAGAATTAATCCATGCTTGAAGAGTTGATATCAATTAAACATGCATCAGAAAAGAAATCATAACCCTAGAACCTGTTTAGGGTTCTAGCCACAAAACATGACTAGAATTAAAGCAAACATATTATTAAAGAACTTACAAATAAAGAGGAACCTTGAATGTCTTGAAAAAATTCCAAAAGCTCAATTATTCTAAGTGCAATAAGGCATAAAGGAAGTCTAAAAAACAGTCTAATTTTTGTGCCTAAGAGTTCATATTTATAGAGGGGGAAAAAGACCTAATTTGAGTATTGGGTAAATATTGCAAAAACTGCCAAAACAGGCCAAAAATAGCCTTTCCGGACCTCCGTGTCGATCGACAGGCAGGCTGTCGATCGACACAACCTTCAAGATCAAAATCTGGGCTGAATTTGTGTTGATTCTTCAACTTTGACCTCTGTTTCGATCGACAGGGAAAATTTCGATCGACAGGAATGCTTTGACCTCTGTTTCGGTCGACACAAATCCTGTCTCTCGACACATAAACATCTGTCTGCGCAGTCTCACAGTTATGGCCATAACTTCCTCTCCCAAACTCCGATTGACCCGATTCTAGTTGCGTTGGAAAGATAACTCAAAGATCTTTCCATCCATGTGCTCTATTAGCTCAGATTCTATCTGTGGAAGAAGTCGTGACTGTTCCTTTGAACATCATCTGCTTTCGGTACGGATTTCCAATGAATTTGGCCTAAAACCTACAAAAATCACCCATCAAAGGCATAACACCCTCTAAAGTAGACTCATGCACAAAAATAAGTAAAAACATAACATAAAGAACTTGAAACAATGGAGAAAAATATAGATAAGTGAGTATAAATATGAGCTTATCAGGGGCAGGCGTGAAGAGGGGGAGAGAGGGATCGAATTATATGGCTGATACCATGATAGGTTTTTTTCACACCAAATAATGTTTTATTCATGCATTTAAATAGAGAGCAAAAAGATCTGAACATATCTAAAGATATACAAGGAATAGGAAAACCCTAGATATGAAACTATCTAAATCTAATATATCAATATTCTATCATTATCCAATACTAAAATTATCAAAAGCGATAGATGTCTTAGAACAAATGAAAGGCTCCAAAAAACGTAAAACAATCTAATTTAATAAATGCAAAAGTATAGACGTACTCATCTGCAAGATATTTGTTGACCTTTTCATGATATAAGAATTTTTTTAGAATCTTAATTGCAATACGTTTTGTGTAATGAACAACAACGGAACGATATGTGCATGCATGCAAGGTTCAATTCATGGCCACATAACTGTGCATTACCAATTTATTTGATTTTGGCTATACAAACTTGGCAATTCCTGACGCCAAATTGCTCAAGAAAGTTGGGAAAGAAATGGTACAAAAATGTGGTTTTTTGCCCCTTACGATTTCTTTACTTGGTGGAGTGTTGAGTAAAAAGAAATCTATGAAGGAGTGGGAGATGGTAAAAGAAAATATGAATGCATATCTGTATAGGGGTGATGATCTTGAAAAGGAAAATGAGATACATGCGGTGCTTAATTTAAGCTATGAAGATCTACCTTATTACTTGAAGCCGTGCTTTCTCTATCTGGGTCTATTTGAAGAAGACGAAACTATTTGGACAACTGATCTATATAAAATGTGGATAGCACATGGAATGATTTCACATGAGAGTCGAGAAGATGAGTCTTTGATGGTCATTGCAGAGTTCTACTTAACTGAGTTGGCATCCAGGTCCATTGTTCAAGTTGAAGTTCTTGATGAGGACTCCATGTTAGGAAAAAATATATGTGGTGCAAACTTCACGATGCAGTGAGAGAGCTCTGTCTGAGTATTGGGAAAGTGGAATGCTTCGGTTTGCAATCTTTGGACTATCTAGATGGAAAGCTAATGCATGGCTCTTTGTCCAGTGTCATAACACGCCATGTGGCTATTAACTTCAAAGGAGAAAAAGAAGAAGAAGAAAATGGTGGTGAGTTTGCAATCAGTAGTGATGAAGATACTTGCAAGTCTGTTCGATCTCTCTTACTACTCAATTGTAGTGTTGAGAAAATTGAGTTTCGAGAAATTGGAATTGATATTCAAACATTCAAACTGCTCCGAGTTTTGTATTTTCTTAGATTTAAAGGAAGAAAGTTGTCGCGAGGGATAGGAAACCTGATTCACCTTAGATATTTATGTTTTGATAAATGTGAATTGGATGAGCTACCATCAACCATAAAGAATTTGTCACACTTACAGACCCTTGATTTAACAGCATCATGGGATGTTCGACTTCCGAATGTCTTGAACAAGCTGCTCCGGTTAAAGCACTTGATGCTACCTGTATACTCGGATGATAGAGTGGGAAACTATGCTTTGAAACTTAATGATGGCCTAGATGAGTTGGAGACTCTATATGGGTTCGATAGTTCGGTTCATCAACTCAAATCTATTACCAGATTGAAGAATCTTCAATCAATTGAAGCTACAGTGCACGACAACGAAAGCTTATCAGAAGTGATTGATTCGGCTACTAGAGAATGGAAGAGGTTAAAGTTTTGTCAAGTTATTGTGGAGAAAGGTTGTGACTTTACATCAACAGAAGAAGGATTGATGGTGCTCAAGAAAGTGCTGGCTTCTCCCAATCTCAATCTGTTGTCCATTGAAGTTAAGATTGGGAAGCAACTAGAGGAGTGCAGAAGTAGTGTAAGTAGCTCAAGAATTATGCGCTTGTACTTGTGGTATTGTAAGATTGAGGATGATCCAATGAATATATTGGGAAAGCTTCCTATATTAAGAGATCTATATTTACGAAGTAGATCCTATGTTGGGGAGGAGATGAGGTGTCCTGCATTCAGTTTTCCTCGCCTCAAGGAGCTTCAGCTAGAGGGATTACCAAAGTTGAGGGAGTGGAGAATAGAGGAAGAAACTATGCCCCTTCTTTCTGAAATCAAAATCAATGATTGTCCTGATTTGATGATGCTCCCAGATGGAATGAGATTCATTTCTAGTCTTCAAAAATTGACAATTACTGGAATGCCAAGCTTGGGCAAACGGGTTTTGGAATCAGAAGATGATGATGGTGGTGAAGGAGGAGGTGAAGATTCGTACAAAGCCCGACATGTGCCTTCTGTTATCATCAACAACTACTAAAGTTTTTATTTCCCATTCTCCTATTCATATAAGTTCAAAACTTCCAAGTTAAATTTTCCTTGTCTTACAATTGTGGCATCAATTAATTATTATTATTATTATTATTTTGCAATTATCAATTCATGTATCCATGTACCAACTACGTTTGTGAAAGGCGACACGTGATTTGTTTAGACAATAGAGGGGAAGAGTGCTAGAATGATTCACATTTTTTTCTTTATTTCTTTTAAGTTATGCATATAATGTTAAGACTGATAATTCGTGCATGTCGGATGGTTATCTTATAGACACGATAGTAACACGATGTATTAAGGCCCAACACGAATACAACTCGTTAAACTCTAAACACGAATACTAATATTGAATGATATAAGCACATATAGCACAGTCTGTGTGAAGTGTAACTGCATATGGATAGTTTAAGTTGGCAAAGAAGAGGAGCTCATTTCATAACATATTTTATCAAGAAAGTTGAATTTACAATTGCCTTCGGAAGTTGTTATCTGCAAATAGCTTAAGATTGATTCTCTTTTTAATTTTTAGTTTTAGAGTTTCCACACACACTTATTATAAATAGTGTTGGTCCCGAAATCAGAGTCTAAATATATGCAGCGGGAGTTAAAATAATTTTGCACTAGTTCTGAAAACTGACTGGAACTCAGTTTTCAGTTTAGGTAAAATTCAGTTTAGGCTCGAAGTAAGTTTTTAGTAAGTTTCAGATGAATACTTCAATACTGAGCCAAGTATTGAAGGTTTCAAATAAGCAAGTAAACTTAATAAGCCGAAACTTAAGAAATCTGTAAATAACACAGGATATTATAGTGGTTCGGAATCAAAGTCCCACGTCCACTCTTCTGAACTTAATCAGGAATCCACTAAGTCAAAGATTTACAAGCCTTCTCACGATCTATGGTTAGCCCGTCGGAAACCTCCGTCCTTCGGTCTGCTAACGTCACTTGCCCAAAAACTCCTTTTAGTTTCCTTCTTCTTCAGGTTGAAGTGAGGATGCACCCCACAGCCTTCAATCTGGATGGTTTGAAGTTTACTTGTTCTTCTCGGAACTCAGGTTGGTTGGCTACGCTCGTGATAATCAGATTCCCAGAGTAGGAAACTGACTACTATGATTATTACTTGAAAAGTAATAATCACCAAGTAAGGTAGCAAAGCTTGAGAGCTTTAGCCTCGTGCACTTAGACAGATGCACGAAAGGGATAACTTAAGTCTCGTGTTCACATAACACGAAAATTTAGAGAAATTTTTAGTAAAAATTTGGACAGAGTTTTGGCTTAGTTTTGCGTGTGTTTTCTCGTAGTTGGCTCTGTCGAAGTGTCGAGCTATTTATAGGCTGGGTTGGACGATAATTTGAATTCCTGTCCGTTAGACTCAGAGATCAAGCAGTTAGAGACAAAGATTGGGTCGTCCAATCATAGCCATTCTTTTTGCTCTTCTCTGCCTTCTGTTTTTCACTTTTAACAGTGTACTTTCTACCTGCTCTTGTCAGATTAAGTTTCAGTTCGAGGAATCTAAGTTCCAGTTCCTCTTACTGACTTTTTTATTAACACTTTGAGACATCTTGAGTCTGACTTTGAATTCCTTGTGTCTACTTGTTTTTCACGTGTTCTTGGATTCTGGAACTGAAAACTGACATTCTCCAAAGTTAGTTATAGGTTTCCTCTTCTCTTTATGAAAACTCAGTCTCCAGAAACTGAGTTTCTGGCCATACTAAGTTTCAAGCACGAAAACTTTGTCTTCATCACTTCAAGTTTTATGACATCTTCACTTTAAGCATCAAAATAGCAAGGAGCCTACCAGCAAATGTCACCAACAAGGCATTTCCATACCAGCAAGTAGAGATTTGCAAGCCAGGACATGCAAGAAATCTTAAAGTTTGTGAGTCCTTAAAGCTTGTTCATCCAAGGAATTCACCAGGAAACATTTCTCGGACTTGCTAAGAGCCGATCTGACTAAAACTGCCAAGTCCACATACTCTGACAGATAAGACGCTACAAATCAGGACATTTCTTTTGTCTCACAACGGCTCCAAGCGGCTACAATTTCAAACCTTTCAAGGAGTGCCTATAAATAGAGGTTGCAATCCATCTGAAGAAAATTACCAATTCATTACGAACTCTGATGATTCTAATTTCTACATCCGATGAATTCTCAAGCAACCCTACACTCATGCAATCTAAAGCTTTCAGGTTGTTATCAAGTTTTCGTATTCTTTTTTTAATACGAGGCTCTGTGCATCTAGCAAAAGCTCTTACTTCAGTTTTCTTACTTTCTAAGTAAGAAAACATCTTGGAGTTACCACTACTCTGATGGTAACTATCACGGGTGTATACCACAAGCTGACATTCACAGAAAGAACACAAACTCCCATGACTAGCTGGAGGTTAAGTGGTGTGCCCACACTTCAGATCTGAAGAAGAAAAAGAGAGCCAAGGACTTGGCAAGTGAGCTGGTGGACTGGTGGACACGGGCATTGACCAGCTAGAAACAAAGCGTCAACTTCTTTGTAATCCCCAAATTAGTGATTTCCAGACTTCGTGCGTGAAGAGAGGATGTAGGACAGTTTTGTCCGAACCTCTATAATTTTTTTTGTGTTATATACTCTTTTCTATAAATTCTGCATTAGATTTGAAACCCAACACCTCAAGTGTTGGAGTATATTACTTAATTTTGACTAAGTAATATATCGCTCGCTAAGCAACCAGTTTTTTGAACTTGAGTTGGTGCCAGAATCACCAGCTTGGAGAGTTTAAACATGCAAAACTTTTGCTGCATATTTTGTCTAACTCTAATTCGGGACTAACATTCAGCTATAAACAAGGTTCTTCTCACAACTAAGTAAGTTGAAGTTGCTGACTTGAAGCTACGGTTCTCTTCTTCTCATAAGTGGTTGAATAATAAGTCATGGATCTTAGTGGAACTTGATCGTTTCTTTAATTTGTTCTTCGCATCATCAAGTTTTTGGCTGACCAGGCTTAAACTATTACAGTACTTGGAACCTATTCAATACATTTTATGATCAGTTCCAAAGGATGACGAGCTCTATATGTCGTGGTGCGCAAGAATGGTGTTCTATGTTGCTTTCCAGAGTACATCCGTCGCAAAACTCCTCAATGTGCACAATGTTTGGCATACCACATACCATATTCTTGCATGTGAGGTTGCGTTGTGCTTGGAAGTGAAGATGTCCGAAGCGTGCGTACCAGAGCCACGCTGCACTATCCTTTTAAGTTAACAGACTTATTGGAGAAGAGAGGTTCAGACTTAGCATGTAAAGTCGATTCCTTGATCTTGTAACTCGAGCGAGTAATTTGCGTGTGAGATCAAAGATACATAGTACTCCTCATTCGATTGTGATCTTGCACCCATTCTCATCAAGTTGTCCGAGTGAGATAATATTACTCCTCAGGTTTGGTATGTAGTATACGTCTGAGCGAACACGCTGATCACCAGTAACACATCTCAGTATTATGGTCCCTTTTCCTTGGATCTTCACGGTTGAACCATCGCCAAAATGTACGGAGCCATATACCGATCCATATACCAATCCATCCAGCTTTGTGAATGGTTTTCTTTCTCCAGTCATGTGGCTGGTTGCGCCAGTATCAAGATACCACATGCCATCTGACTTATCTGCTGGTATCACCTTAGCTTCGTTCAGGTGCACTAGTTTCAGTCTTGTTGCTGCAGCATGCTTTCAGCATGGCTTGGGGCTGAAGCTCGTCGCTGAAGCTATCTTTCGCCATGAGAAGAGAAGGTTCATCTGCTGTATATATGGTTCAGCTTTCGTGAGATTTTTTCGCTCATGCTGTTCACGATCACCCCTTGCTTTACGACATTCCTTGACCCAATGTCCAGCAATTCCACAATAATTGCAATTTCCTTTCTTACGCGAGTTGTTTGCAGGCGCGTTATTTGACCATCTTCATTTATCTCCGTTTGGTGTTATTCCTTTGGCCGCGTTTCTATAGTTTCCAGACTTTGAGTTTTGCCCGCGATCACATTGATGTTGTCGGGCACGCCACTCTTCTTCTGTGACAAGTAAACGATCAGCAGGGGCTACATTGTCGAGTTCATTGTACTCCTCAACAACCAAGAGTCGACCAATCAACTCTTCAATGATCATGGTTTTGAGGTCCACTAAGGTTTCAATCGCCTTCGCTATCTGTTTGTATTACCGTGGAACACTCCGGAGGAATTTGAGCACCGCCTTGTGCTCGGTTATAGTATCACCCAATGATTTGAGATCATTGACGATTGCCCTGAGTCTTATTCCAAAAGACTCGACTCCTTCACCTTTTTTAAAGGTGAGATTTTCGAACTCCATTCTTCGTGTTTGTGCTTTGTCTTCTCGTACACGATCGCTCCCTACGCGCATGGTTTTAAGGGTTTCTCATGCCTCTTTGGCCATTTTTTAAGGCTAATGACGTGAATTAACTCCAGCGCCACTGTCCGGAGAATCAATGACATGGCACGTCTGTCATGTCGTTGGTTTCCTAGTCCTTCTTCGACTACATCCCACAGACCTTGTGCTTGTAGATGCACTTCATGAGGATTGCCCAATCCCCATAATTCGAACGAGTGAGAAAAGGGAAGTTACCTGCGTTCTCCAGCTCTCGGTCGAGTAGAATGTTATCTGCTTGTTCTTGCCTTGCCAATGACATTGCTGTGATATTTTGGATCGAACACCAAAACCGATGGTTGCGTTGTACTTTGGATCAAACACCAAAGATGATGGCTGCATGAGTGCTTTGGATCGAACACCAAAGATGGCTCAGATGCTACGTGTTGTGGCAAGCAAGAAAAATAATAGAGAAAATAAAACGGGAAAACTTGAAATTTTATTCCTTCAATTGTGAATCTACTGGAAATCTAAAATCTAAATCAACTAGGAATATGAAATCTATCTATATCCTAAAAGATATCAAATATATCCAAAACTAGATATATCTAAAAACTAAAGATATCTTTAAACCAAAGATATCTATAAATCAAAGATATCTAATCATATCTTGGGAAGACATATACGAGATTATCTAACAGTAGAGAATATGGATCCATAAACATTCATCGTGATTGTCCATTTTATCCAATGGATATTTTCATGTTCATCCCAATTGTTTATTTATTCTTTATTAATATATCTCATCTCTCAATCTTATGTGGTGTTTATAATTTGAATTGCCTAGTAGCAAACATATATAATATGATGTCAAGAATGACGGTGTATTCTATACTCCAGAGTTGTTTCTCCGGCGCCTCCTCCGATCATTTTTGAGCACTTATGTTTGGCTGGTCTTGTAGTTATGTGTTTTGTAGTTATGTGTCTGTCTCAATATAATACTAGTTTATCTCTTGCGCGATGCGCAATGTATATATAATTTATTACAATTTGTAATTAAATTATATCAATTATATATATTATGTGGATATGTAATAATGAAATATTAAATTTCGAATCAAGTTTAACTCAAATTTTTAAATTTGTTTGTTAGATGTCCCCATCGAAGCTCAAAATCACTTATGCCACTTGTGTCCTCATCCCATGAAGATAATTTATTCTGAATTCTCTTACTCTTTCATGTACATATATATTTAGATATTGTGTTTTATGTCCTATCAATTTTTTTTCATTGTCATTAATATTAATAATATTTTATTCTTAATATTTGTTGGTTCCAAATCAGAATAAATATGTTGCACAGTGGAAATAATTTTCTACAAGCTTGCACTCCCAAATTGGTTGTTCAAGTTATTAGTTTGGGTTTCAGAATCTGGTGTTTAGCGAGAAATTTTGACTTAGCTAAATTCAGGTATACTCTCACACTTAGAGAGTATTGAGTTTTAAATCCACGCAAATAAAGAAAAATAGTAAATGCGAAAGGATTTATGGAGGTTCGGAGACAAATGTCTTACGTTCTCTCTTCAGACACAAATCTGGAAATTCACTAAGTATTGGCTTATAAAGGGTAGCACGATCTATCACCTTGCTGGTAGAGACCTCCGTTTGCCAGCTTCAAGCTCACTCGCCTAGTCTGCTGCTTGCGCTACTTCTTCAGATCTGGAGAGAGGACATACCTCACTGCCCATAGTTGATCAGTGAGAATTTAAGTTCTTTTCGGAACGTACTAGTTGCAGTGTAAATACCCGTGAGAGTCAACTACTGGAGATGTAGTGACTGAGAGATGGTTTCTTACTTGGTAAGTAAGAAAACCAACATTAATAACTCTAGCTAAAAGTTAAGAGTCTCGTGTCCAAGGATTGACACACGGGAGCTGGTAAGTTAACTTGTAAGTTGAAAGCTTTGTGTAGAAAATTGAACATAGTTCATTACTTTCGTAAGTTTCGTTGTAGCAGTTCACAGTAGTCTTCTCCTCCGGAACACTTCGTCTATTTATAGGCAAAGTCTAGTAGCTGTTCAGAGACACCAAGGATCCTTCCAATCAGATATCTTCTTTTCCTGAAAGTCTGCGTCATCTACTACTTTACTGACAATAGTTGGTTGACTTGCAGACTTTTGTCAGAATGGCTTTGTATCAGTCTAAGGAATCCATGCTGGTTGATTTCTTAGACATAAAGACGTTTAAGGATTCACAGACTTTAAGATCTTCTTTCTTAAGATCTGGACTTTGAAAGCTCATATGTGTCTTGGTTCTTCTTGTTTATATTCAGCGAGTTTGAGATTCGCCTTACTGGTGACGTGTCAACCAGTTTCCTTCAAAGTATGCTTCCAAGCTAGGTCCCAGTTTCCTAGCACACTCCGAGCTGGTAGCTAGTTTTCTCCCAAACTTTGTGCGTTCAGCTCCATTACAACTCCATATAATCCTAACAGGACTTTACAAGTTTTCGGATTAATCTACACTAGAGACACTCCTAGCTGGTGGGTTTTTGATACATCAAAACATAAATAAAAGGAAAGAATTACATCATAATTCCTAAAAATATTAAAATAAATTATCTTCATGATAAATCTTATTTCTAATAGGAAAATATATTTATTAAAACTCATATAGAAGATGTCTTCGGGGAAGCTCGAACCCATAACCTATTGGTGACTGGCAATACGCTTTCACAACAGCGGTCCGAGCAGTGTACCTTCATAATAAATCTTATAAGGTTTCCTAGAAGAGCCTATTGTCGAAGAAGAACCGGACAACTCCCTGGCTACAACCGCATCTCCTGAGCATACCTCTCACGCATAAGACCTTGCTGCTGGTGTACTCAACTACATCAACACCCAGATTAGCAACGTAAAGCAAGAGTTCAAAGGTGAACTTGAGGAGACACAGGCTACCTGATAAGCTTGTAAATATGCTCACTTATCCATATTTTTCTCCATTGCTTTAGTTAATCTAGGTGTAGTTATTAGTTATTTTGGTGCATGAGTGTGTTATAGAGGATATTATGCTTGCAATGGTGAGTTTTTGCAGGTTTTTGTGCTAGAAAGTGGCCAAGTGGTGAAAAGAGCCGGAATGACGAAGTTGTTGTTTCGGTCGACACACGGGATGTCGATCGACATGGAAGAAAAAGCCAAAAACTCGAGCAAGACCTCCGTATCGACCGACATGGTACATGTCGATCGATGCAGAGGATCGATGTCGACCGAGGCAGGAAAGAAGAAGGGCTCGACGTGGGAGGTCCATGTTGATTGACATGCCCTGTATCGATCGACATGGACGACTGATGGCGATCAAAGTCAAAGATCAAAGTGAACTTCGACATGAAGGTCTATGTTGATCGACACACCACTATGTTGGGGAGGAGATGAGGTGTCCTGCATTCAGTTTTCCTCGCCTCAAGGTGCTTCAACTAAACAATTACCAAAGTTGAGGGAGTGGAAAGTAGAGGAATGAGCCTTGCCGCTTCTTTCTGAAATCGAAATCAATGATTGTCCAGATTTAACGATGCTCCCAAATGGACTGAGATTCATTCCCTGCCTTCAAAAAACGACAATTACAGAAATGCCAAGCTTGGGCAAACAGGTTTTGGCATCAGAAGATGATGGTGGTGAAGGAGGAGTTGGAGAAGATTGGTACAAAGTCCGGCACTTGCCTTCCATTATCATCAACAATTTCACAACTTAAGTTTTTATTTCTCATTCCCGTATTAGTTCAAAACTTGTAAGTTAAATCTGTCTTGTCTTATTTTCTATTCATATAATCAAACTAGTGAGCTTGCCTTCTTCACCAATAATGCCCACGACACCATGTCAGTACTCTATACTAATATATCTGTGAGAAGTGTAACTGCATATGGATGGTTTAAGTTGGAAAAAGAGAGGAGCTCATTTCAAATACATTTTAACCAGAAAGCTGAAGTTGCCGTTGGAGAATCTAGCCGTTGGAAGCTGTTTTATACGAATAGTTTAATATTGATTCTCTTTTAATTTATAGTTTCAGAGTTTCCACACATACCGTATTGTAACTAGAAAACCATTCTCTCAATAATGATTTCTGCAACAACTCCATGGACGTAGATTGCATTCACGCAATCGAGCCATGTAAATCCTTTAGTATTTTTCATTCTTGCATAGGATCATTCTTAACAAATTGGCGGCGTTGCCATGTGAAGTTTCTTTTAGCCAGTCAATCTACATCTTTTCTAGTTCAAGATTGCTGAGCACTTTAGTTGAAGAAAGTGAACATCAGATCGGAAGATTTAGAGGAATCTCTGATTGTGCATTGAGAAAGAAAGTATCAACACATCAAGAAAGTATTTTTTTGAGAGCAGCAGATCAAAATGTCAACTGCAAGAGATTTGGCATTGAGAAGTTTAATGGAAAGAGTGATTTAAGGCTGTGGAGGAATAAGATAAAAGTTATGTTTTTCAAGGTTGTAAAACTCGCTATGCGTTAGGTGGTGCATAGTTGGTGATTAATCGGTAAGTGATCAGTCAAAATATAAAAATCACCGCCTAGGCCGACTATGGTAATCTGAGAGACGCCATGCTATATGGCAGAGAGATCGAAGACGACCACTTTCGATGAAGAGGTGCAGAAACAAACTGCATGGTGTTACACATGGAACGAATCCAGCTGGTTTATTTGCTAAGAGAGGATCCATGGCGAGGAACAATTTCAAGAAACAGTCTGCAGACTGTTTAATTACAGGAAATAAGGCCATTTGATGAAGGATTGTTTTGCTTGGAAAAGAACACAATCTAGTCAGCATCAGAATACGAATCTAGTTCAAGAAACTGATATCAATGAACTGTGGAAGTCTTAAATGTGACATGCAAGCCTCTCAATGCATGGTCGAAATAGATGCCGCGAATATCTTCTACTTGTAGATCGCAATGTGACTTTTCGGATCGCTCATTCCATCATATAGGATAAATGTTGGCTGTGCGAACTGTGCTGGCTGGCATTTCCGTCTCTACAATCTCTGGAGATAAGGGAGATTCAGCGAAGCTGAGTCTGGGAATGGCCTTCTCGGGAGCAGGCATGTCAGGACATGAGCTAGTGGGGAGTCGTACTGCCCCATCTTTGGCTCAAGCTTGTTCTCCATAAAGTCCGACTACCAAAAAGCGAAGCCCACGCACAATCAAATTTATGATTCCATTATGAATCAATGAAATAATCCTTATCTCCAAGTGATGGTTATTCATAACATGGATAGACTTACTTCTTGAGGTGATTGTTCAAAACAACAAATTAATCAATAGTGCCGATTTTTCAATTGAATATCAAATATTCAATTTTCACACAATACACTACAAGAAAAAGGCTAATAGACAACAGTTTAAAACCGTTGTCGTAGGGGTATTTTGACTGTTATAGTAGGTGGTGTTGTCGTGGGGGTAAAAATAATAAGCTCATAGACAACGGTTTTTAACTATTGTCGTAGACAAATTCGACAACAGTTTTAAACCGTTGTCATAGATCGCAACAAACTTTTGTTATATACTTCTCTACGACAACGCTTGTACACTATCTATGACAACGCTTTCCAAAATTTCAATAACAATAATTTTAAACCGTTCTCGTAGGTATTTTTCTTAATATGTTTCTTACTTGTTTCCAAACAAAATAATACAATTTGAATAAAGAAATCCAAATCATAAATTATCATTAATATTTCCAAATTACAAAATAAATATTTATCCATCAATATCCAAAATATAAATACACCAAAATACAAAATTAACATTTGTTCGTCGATTCATATCCCTAAATAAAAACTAAACAACTGTCCATCATACATAATTTTGAACACGACCGGCACTTTCCTTGCGCTCATCGTCAATATCCTCGGCATAGTAACTTTTATTGAACTGTTAAAATAAATTTAGATACAAAATACATGTCAGCACCTCTCACCATCTTACAAGGCAAGAATTACAAACTATATTACGTGTAAAAAAGAGGCCAAGCTTTTACAAAGAAGTAACTATATGAAAGTTTCAAGACCAAATACAGATTCAAGTCTGAGGAATATAATCATGAACAAAAATAACTGACGAGATCCATAGCCAATAATCAACCAAAGAAAGTATCCATTTGCAGCTCTCTATCTCATGATCTTAGCCGAATATGATAAACAAAGAGATTCTTAACTCTAGTACAACTATCAAAACTTATAAAAATATAGCATATTTTACAAGCACAAAATATAAGTATACTCTCTAACAATCAAAACAAATGCTGCCTAGAACTAACATGAGCTATTCCAAACTCAGACTACATGGATATGAATAACTTTATATTATAAACAAATAAATGCACTATCTTTCTTAAATGGAGATGCAATCACCAAAGTACGCTAAGAGAATCATTGTTTCGTCATATTTGAAATGGTTCCAAGATCATCTTGCCTAAGCTTTATTACTGGTCATTCCTCAAGCATTAGTTGAAGGCATGATGCTACCAAATTTGTACTTGCCAAAATATTAAGGGGAGCAGTTTAATTTACAATTGTTACCAGATCCTAAAAACTAGTATTCGGATGGACTGAGATCAACCAATTTAGCAATGCCTAATGGTTATTTGTTATCATAAAAGTCCCTAGCAAATAAAAATAAGAAACTAAATAACTAAAAAAAGGTACTTTTGAGTTCGCTCAAGTGTATTACACCAGACGATTTCAGATTTTTTAGTGTATTTACTATTGGTTGAAATGTCATCGTTACTCGTCTAGTTTAACTCACTCAATAGCAGATAAGCTACAATCGTCAGTGAGAAAGTACAAGATTGAAAATTCTCAAGCCCACAAAGTACATGGCACCAGCACAACTTGAAGGTTGATAAACAACAAACAAATTAATGGCAATAGACCAGCTCAAGTTGAAAAATGATATTGCACAGTCAAAAAAGAGAACCCACTTTATCTAAGTCACAACAATTTTTATATAGAGTCATAATTTCTCCCACAACTCAATAATCTAAACATATATGATAAATGAAGAATAAACATATTGGTTCTGAGTGAAATTTTATCGAATGAAATATGGCAACCAAATACAAATGCCATCATAGAGAGTGCTAACCTTTCCTCACGTCTCCATTTCATGCTTTCTCTTCAAATCAGCTTTGAGAGCTTCGAATTCCTCTCTACTCATAATGGGCACAAGCGGGGGAGGATTGTACCCCACCAACTCAGAAAGGTCCCTGAAACACACAAAGCAAATGAAATTACAAACCCAATTCTCATGAACCAAGAAGTAGCTATTACAAAAAAAAACTGCCACTTAGAAATCATATTTAGGTCCATAATTTTATTTTTTTTAGGAATGGTTCCATAAGTTAATATAGGAAAATCCATCTTGATTCTGTTAATTACTTTATTTATAGTTAGTTCTTAATTATGGCTAGAGAATATTTCAGATCCTTATTTTCAGGATATTAGTGATTTCCTAATATTCTTTTTCCTTTTCATGTCTATAGTGATTGTATATATTTTACCATCTCTTGTAATTGTGTGACAATAATGAAGATTATCTTAAATCAATATTGTCGTTCTTCATGGTACCAGAGCCACCCTCTTCAAACCTTCTCCATTCCCTTTAAATTCTAAATCAAAATTCCTTGAGCTCATCATGGCTGAAAACACAAAAGCCGATGATTTATACCAAACACAAACCAACACATCCATTGTCAATAATTTGTTCAATGGAAATAATTTTCTAACATGGAAGAGAGCGATGAGAATTGCTTTGGGAGCAAGAGACAAACTTGGCTTTGTCAATGGAAAAAAGAAAAAACCCGACGAAGATGCTGCCGATTTTGATTCTTGGTATAAGCAAGACTGCATGGTGATGGCCTGGATCTTAGGATCTATTTCAAAGGACATATCTGACAGTTTTCTCTACACTAGCAGCTCAAAGGAATTATGGGAGGAACTTGAAGAAAGATTTGGAGAGGATAAGGGGCCTGTTAAGTTCCAAATCCAGCGAGAAATCAACTCCATGAGACAAGGTGATCAAACTGTGGTTGCCTATTATACAAAAATCAAGAGGCTTTGGGATGAATTAACAGCTATAGCACCTATTCCTCAATGTGCCTGCAGTAAATGCACTTGTGGGATAGCAAAAGAACTTGCTTCTATGGAGAATTCTAATAAGGTAATTCAATTCTTAATGGGATTGAATGAATCATTTGACAGAATCAGGGGACAGATTCTATCTATGGACCCCTTGCCCACCATCAACAAAGCTTATGCCATGGTCTTATCTGATGAAAAACAAAAAGGAGTCTACCTGGGGACTGGAAATCAAAGTTATAATGAGGCTGCACTAAGTGTTCGTGAGTCTGCTGACAGAAGCAACACCAAAAATGGTGGAAAATATACAAAGGGAGATCCAAGTAAGTTTTGCACGTTTTGCAAAACTACTGGACATTTGAGAGATGGTTGCTTCAAGATTATTGGATATCCTGATTGGTACAAAGGTCCAAAGGATAATCCCAAAACTGAAACCAAGCCATGGAACAAAACAACAAAAGGCAAAGGAAGCAATCAATTTGCAGGCAATGCATCAGGTCCCGGTGACTACAATCTGGATAGTCCATTTGATGAGAATTCATATAGCAATCTTAGTCTTGAAGGCCTTGGGAGGATGATGAGCACAATGCAGCAAGAAATACAGAAGTTAAACAAAGAGAAGGAGAGTATGAACTTTGCTCATAATGCATTCTCAGATTTTTCAGGTATTAATCTTCTCAATAATAATGAATGGATTATTGATACTGGGGCAACCAATCATATGACTTCATGCCTTGAAGCCTTGATTGAACCTCAAACTCTTGAAAAACCAAGTCCCGTTTACCTACCAAATAATGCTACTGTCTATGTCACCCACACAGGATCAGTTCAATTACATGACAAACTTATTTTGAGAAGAGCATTTTTTATACCAAAGTTCAGATACAATTTGCTGTCTGTTAGTAAGTTGACTAAGGAGAATAACATAAGAGTAATCTTCTGCTCATCGGGGTGTTTATTTCAGGACCAACAGAATAGGTTTATAGGCATTGGAAGACTTGATCAAGGGTTATACAAGGTTACTAGGACCAGCTTTGGAGTTACTGAAGGGAGGATACAACAATTTCTTGAGAAAAACATGATTATGGATAAACAGTTTCAAACTTTGTTTTCTGGAAATGTAAGAAATTCTATTTATAATGAGAATAATGCTTTGTTATGGCATGCTAGAATGGCACATTGTTCTTTCAACCATCTTTCTCATATCAAAGAGTTGAACATTCGAACCCCTAAGAATTATGTTTGCAATGTTTGCCCTTTGTCTAAGCAGTGTAGATTAGTTTTTCCAGAAAGGAATACAAGAGTTTATGAACCATTTGACTTGATACACACAGATTTATGGGGTCCATACAAAGTCAAATCTTACTCAGGGGCTTATTATTTTCTCACCATTGTTGATGACTTTACTAGATGCACCTGGACCTATTTGCTTCATGATAAAACTCAGATTTTCAAAACTCTTGAAGAGTTCTTTGCTCTTATCAATACTCAATTTAATAAAAGGATAAAGGTGCTTCGAAGTGATAATGGGACTGAGTTCATGAACCACAATGTGGATTCACTACTCAAAAGGAATGGAACCATACATCAAAGGAGTAATCCACATACTCCACAGCAAAATGGAATTGTTGAGAGAAAACACAGGCATATCCTGGACTTAGCAAGAGCTTTGAGAACACATGCCTCTCTTCCTATTTATTTTTGGGGTGAATGTATCCTAACAGCCACATATTTGATCAACCTCATACCCTCTAGAGTCATTAACTGGGAAGTTCCTTATGCCAAACTCTTTAATAAACCACCTCCTTACAATGCCCTGAAAGTTTTTGGATGCTTGAGCTATGCAACCAACCTTCAACCAGGGAAAACAAAATTTGACTCTAGGGCACACAGGTGTGTTTTTCTTGGGTATCCCGTGGGACAAAAAGGGTACAAGCTATATGATCTTGACAAGAAAGTGATGTTTACTAGTAGAGATGTCGTGTTTTATGAAAATGTTTTCCCTTTTGCCTTGAAGAATGATGCAAGTCTGAACTTTCCTAATTATCTGCCTGTTTCCATGATAGACTCTGCGCACTCTGAAACAGATCATAAGCTGGTAAGTGATCCACCCAATAATTTAGAAAATGGTTGTGCATCTGAAGGAAATATTGATGATGATTCTGGAGTTGATACTGCATGTATTGATCCTGAACCTCCAAGAAGATATCCAAAAAGGCAAACGAAGGTTCCGTCTTATCTTAATGACTTTGATCTTTCTTCGGAAATATCATCTCGACAAAACACATCTCTTCTTACCCTCAGTCCTGAGTTTAATCATCCCTACCAGGTCTTTATGGCTACAGTAGATACTGATGCTGAGCCTACATCCTTTTACAAGGCACAGAATAACCCCAAGTGGCTAATGGCAATGAATGAAGAGATTGAAGCTCTTGAGAAAAATCAGACTTGGGAGTTAACTACACTGCCTAAAGGTAAGAAGGCTATAGGCTCCAAATGGGTGTTTAAAATAAAAAGGAATGCTGCAGGTGAAGTTGAGAGGTACAAGGCTAGGTTAGTAGCTAAAGGCTATAACCAAAAAGAAGGCGAGGACTACAGTGAGATTTTCTCTCCAGTTGTGAAACTTGTCACTGTGAGAATATTGCTTGCCGTTGCAACTGCTCAGCAATGGCCCTTATTTCAGCTAGATATTAACAACGCTTTTCTTCATGGACATATTCAAGAAGAACTCTACATGAAGCCACCTCCTGGTTACACCAAAGCTGCTCAACATCAAGTTTGCAGGCTCAAGAAATCCCTTTATGGCTTGAAACAAGCCTCTCGACAGTGGAACAATGAATTGACTCATGTCTTAACATCCTATGGATTCAATCAGAGTCTAAATGACAACTGTCTTTTCATTAAGCATACTGATGGCATTCAGCTTCATCTTCTGGTATATGTAGATGATCTTCTTATAACTGGGAATTCAATTGATGAGATTAACAAGTTCAAGCAGTTTCTAAGCAAAGCTTTCTCACTCAAAGACCTGGGAATGGCCAAGTACTTCCTCGGTCTTGAAATAGCTAGATCTCCTGCAGGAACCTTTCTATCTCAAAAGAAATATATTAAGGATTTGCTTCATGACATGAATATGCAAGATACTAAATCTGTGAGTACTCCTCTACCATCTGGGTTGCGGCTGACTAAACTTGATCATCAACAACTTCAAGAACCTGACCAATATCGAAGACTTGTTGGGAAACTATTGTACTTGAATATGACCAGACCAGACATCTGCCACAGTGTGCAGCAACTTAGTCAGTTCATGGACAACCCTTGTCTTCCACATTGGAATGCAGCGATTCACTTGCTGAAATATCTAAAAGGATGCAGCAATGGAGGCATCTTCTACCCTACAGATTTCAACACCAACATCACAGCCTTTTGTGATGCCGATTGGGCTACTTGTCCGGATTCCAGAAAATCATTGACAGGGTATTGTGTTATGCTTGGAAAGTCATTGATCTCCTGGAAAACAAAGAAACAAGCAACTGTTTCTAAGTCGTCTGCAGAAGCAGAATATCGAAGCATGGCCACTACTGTCTCAGAACTCCAATGGATCACTTCCATACTCCAAGACTTGCGTGTGAATCACTCCTTTCCAATAAAGCTCTACTGCGACAACAAGGCAGCTATTCACATTGCTTCAAATCCTGTTTTTCATGAACGGACAAAGCATCTTGATATTGATTGCCATATAGTCCGCAACAAATTAAAGGAAGGGTTCATCTCTACCCCTTTTCTTCCTTCCGCTCAACAGCTTGCTGATTTATTTACAAAGCAATTGAGCTCCACTAAGCTTCAACACTTTATATCCAAGCTTGGATTTGGGTTTCTATCTACACCATCTCCAGCTTGACGGGGGATATAGGAAAATCCATCTTGATTCTGTTAATTACTTTATTTATAGTTAGTTCTTAATTATGGCTAGAGAATATTTCAGATCCTAATTTTCAGGATATTAGTGATTTCCTAATATTCTTTTTCCTTTTCATGTCTATAGTGATTGTATATATTTTACCATCTCTTGTAATTGTGTGACAATAATGAAGATTATCTTAAATCAATATTGTCGTTCTTCAGTTAATCATACCTCCGAGGGCCGTATGAAAGAGTACCACTAGGCACCAGGTCATGCAAATTGGTCATATGATAAAAAGCCCCCGAATTGAACGTCCATGAGATTAACACCATAACCCACCATAGGAAATAGGGCCAATACCATACGACATAAACCCATCACTGGCCTGTTGTAAAACACTCTACCATTGAGCCTACTGACTTTGTTGGAAGATTTGGTCAGGATCAGAATTAAAAAGAAGGAAAGAAATCAATCAGCTCAAAAATAGGCCGAGAAATCAGTTGTGATATTATTTCCTTTTTCTGTTATTCTCCATCTCTATTTAATATGTATCTTGCAAACATTAGAATTATTCAGAAATATGAAAACCTTTAAACTCTCTTGTTAGAGAAACACTTTCACAAACCAGATGCGCGATTGGCTCAACACAACTCACACGAAAAACTCAAAACACTCAACACAAAGTTTACGTGGTTCACTCTTTCGAGCTACATCCACGGAGGGTGAAACAAAGTTTTATTCAGGCTTGACAACCAAGAACGAAACACACAGCTGTTAGATAATCTCGTATATATCTTCAAATATATGATTAGATATATTTAGTTCATAGATATCTTTAGTGTTTAGATATATCTAGTTTAGAGATATATTTAGTTTTAGATATATCTTGTTTTAGATTTATTTGATAGGATTTAGATAGATTTCCTATTCCTAGTTGATTTAGATTTCTAGTTTATTTTGCCTATATATACCTCATTCCATTCAGCAACAATAATATTCAAGTTTTTCCCGTTCATATTTTCTGTCTCCCTACTATCAGCAGTTTATATGCTAGTTTCATGCTCTAGCATCACGTCAGCTTGCCTCTTTATTTGTCTTGTGGCTGCCACAACACGTGGCATCAGAGCCAGGTTTGGTGTTTGATCCAAAGCAGTCACGCAGCCATCATCTTTGGTGTTTGATACAAAGTACTACGCAGCCATCAGTTTTGGTGTTCGATCCAAAACATCGCATCAATGGCGTTGGCAAGGCAAGAACAAGCAGATAACATTCGACTCGATCGAGAGATGGAGAACGCGGGTAACTTCCCCTTTCTCACTCGTTCGAATTATGGGGATTGGGCAATCCTCGTGAAGGTGCATCTACAAGCGCAAGGCCTGTGGGATGTAGTAGTAGAAGGACCAGGAAACCAATGACATGACAGGCGTGCCATGTCAATGATTCTCCAGGCAGTGCCGCCGGAGTAGATTCGCATCATTGGCGTTAAAGAAACGGCCAAAGAGGCATGGGAAACCCTCAAAACGATGCACGTAGGGAGCGATCGTGTATGAGAAGCCAAAAGCGCAGACGCAAAGAACGGAGTTCAAAAATCTCACCTTTAAAGAAGGTGAAGGAGTCGAGTCTTTTGGAATGAGACTCAGGGCAATCGTCAATGATCTCGAATCATTGGGTGATACTGTAACCGAGCACAAAGCGGTGCTCAAATTCCTCCGGAGTGTTCCACGACAATACAAACAGATGGCAAAGGCGATTGAAACCTTAGTGGACCTCAAAACCATGACCATTGAAGAGCTGATTGGTCGACTCTTGGTTGTGGAGGAGTACGACGAACTCGACAATACGACCCCTGCTGATCGTTTACTTCTCACAGAAGAAGAGTGGCGTGCCAGACAACATCAACGTGATCGCGGGCAAAACTCAAAGTCTGGAAACTACAGAAACGCAACCAAAGGAAAAATGCCAAACGAAGATAAATCAAGATGGTCAAATAATGCGCCTGCAAACAACTTACAAAAGAAAGGAAATTGCCTTAATTCCTTCCATGGGTGTTGAACTTGATTATGGATCCCCTGATGAAAGTAAACAAGAGAGTTTGCTGAAAGATGAATGCCACAACAATGCTCCAACATCGCAGAATGTGAAATTCCCTGAGTTCGATAAGGATGAGGATGGTGTTGGCAACGAAACAGCTATGGAAGAGGATAATACTTGTTTTCTGACAGTTGAAGAACCAACGAATGTTGATGATGCTCTTGAAAATCCATCATGGAAGCAAGCTATGGAAGAAGAAATAAAAGCAATTGTCGATAACAAAACTTGGCAACTTGCATCGCTTCCAGCCGGTCACAAAGCAATTGGAGTTAAGTGGGTTTTCAAGGTAAAGAAGGATCCATCATGCAACATTACAAAATACAAGGTAAGAATAGTTGCAAAAGGGTATGCGCAGCGAGAGGGGGTGGATTATGATGAAGTCTTCGCTCCAGTCGCAAGAATTGAAACAATACGTCTTCTACTTGCACTCGCTGCACATTATAGATGGGAGGTTCACCATATGGATGTTAAGTCAACATTTTTAAATGGAGATCTAGTAGAGGAAGTCTACGTCCATCAACAGCAAGGTTTCATTGATAAAGAGAACAAACACAAGGTTCTTTGACTGCACAAAGCCCTGTACGGTTTAAAACAAGCTCCACGAGCTTGGAACTCCAAGTTGGATGCTTTGTTGATTGCTCTGAAATTCATAAGAAGTTCTTATGATAATGCTGTTTATTGAAGGGGAAATAATGAATCATATTTGATTATTGGCGTGTATGTGGATGATTTGATCATCACGAGCACAAGTGTTCAAGAAATAATAGAGTTCAAGGCCGAGATGCAGAAGATCTTTAAGATGAGTGATCTTGGGCTACTTAGCTATTATTTGGGTATTGAAGTAAGTCAAAAGGATGGGAAAATCACGTTGTGTCAAGGTTCTTATGCTTAGAAGTTGCTAGAGAAAGCTGGAATGAAAGGGTGTAATCTATGTCACACACCAATGGAGAATCGACTTCGTCTAAGCAAGAAGGACGATAGCCAAGCAATGGATGAGACATTATATTGCAGCATCATTGGAGGCCTTTGATATTTGGTGAACACACGTCCAGATATTGCACATGCTGTAGGAATTGCAAGTCGGTTCATGGAGGCACCGACACTGAAACATTGGGCTACAGTCAAACAAATTTTGAGATATATTCATGGAGGATTAAGATATGGATGTTGTTACAAGTCAAGAGAAGAAAAGTTAAGTTTGATTGGCTACAACGACAACGATCTTGCGGGAGATATTGATGATCGAAAGAGTACTACGGGTATAGTTTTCTTTCTTGGTGGAAACATTGTAACTTGGACATCTCAAAAGCAAAAGGTGGTAAATCTATCTTCTTGTGATGCAGAGTATGTTGCTGCAGCAACTGCAGCATGTCAAGGAGTTTGGCTCAGCAATTTTATTGATGAAATGCTTGGTTCGAGATTAAAGTTCAAGCTTTATGTGGATAATAAATCGGCAATCGCATTGAGTAAGAACCCAGTTCATCACGATAGGAGTAAGCATATCGACACCAAGTTTCATTACATTCGAGAATGCATTGAAGCGAAGATGATGGACGTGGAACATGTAAGTACAAACGATCAACTGGCAGACATGTTGACAAAGGCGTTGGGACGAAACAAATTTATTGAATTGCGACAAGTCATGGGCATCAAGAATATTGCAGAGATACGAGATCAAGGGGATGATTGTTAGATAATCTCGTATATATCTTCAAATATATGATTAGATATATTTGGTTGATAGATATCTTTAGTGTTTAGATATATCTAGTTTAGAGATATATTTAGTTTTAGATATATCTTGTTTTAGATTTATTTGATAGGATTTAGATAGATTTCCTATTCCTAGTTGATTTAGATTTCTAGTTTATTTTGCCTATATATACCTCATTCCATTCAGCAACAATAATATTCAAGTTTTTCCCGTTCATATTTTCTGTCTCCCTACTATCAGCAGTTTATATGCTAGTTTCATGCTCTAGCATCACGTCAGCTTGTCTCTTTATTTATCTTGCGGCTGCCACAACACGTGCAACTCCAACAAAATTCACACATATACAACTCTCCACACAGCTTTCTCTCTGCTTCTGTTCTCTGGCTCTTCACACACACATACGATGACGATTATTGTTAAACCCCTAATAATCTTAGTTAGTTATTGATAACTAACTAACAAGCTTTTTCCACCTATCACAATACTCCACGTGCCTGATTAAAAGAACACTCTTCTTCAAGAATGAAGTAGCGACTTTGTAAGTGAAGTAGCACTTCTTCATATTCTGAATTGGATTCAATTAGCAGCACCAGGATCGAGCTACACCGATTGCAGCTCTTCTGATGTATGCATGCATGGCAGTCACATGCAACAATTCTCCTTACTGACTGTCATGCCCAGCTCTTCATCTTCCCCTCATTCGCTCCATTACAGAGCCATCATGCTGAGACGAGCTCAGCACACACCAATCATCTCCAAGCAGTAATAAAACTTAGAAGATGGCACCACCTTAGTAAGCGAATCAGCCGTGTTTTCATGGGTTGACACCTTTTCAACTTTGATAACTCCCTTCCCAATCACGTCTCTCACAAAATGGTAACGGATATCTATATGATTTGATTTATCATGGAATACCTGGTGTTTGGTAAGGTGTAGGGCTGATTGACTGTCACAGAATATAACCACAGATCTTTGAGATATTCCAAGCTTGTTAACAATGCCATGAAGCCATAACCCTTCTTTTACTGCCTCTGTTACTGCCATATACTCGGCTTCCGTAGTAGAAAGAGCCACTACTATGTGCAATCTTGATTTCCGAGAAATAGCACACCCAAACATGCTGAATACAAGACCGGTTTGAGACTTCCTTGTATCTTTGCTCGCCGTATAGTCTGAATCCACAAAGCCACACAATGCTCCACTTAGAATTTTCGATCTTCTGTTGAATATCAGACCGAAGTGGCAGGTCCCCTTCAGATATCTTAGTATCCCAATCAACGCCATCCAATGTTCTTTACCCGGCCTTGACATATATCTGCTAGTGAGGCTTATTGCATACACTATATCTGGTCTCATACAAACCATCATGTACATAAGACTCCCTACTAAGCTTGCATAGGGTATGCCTTCCATGTACTTGCTTTCTTCTTCTAATTTAGGTGACATGCCCTCAGATAATTTGATATCATTACCTAGAGGAATACTCAGAGGTCGGCAGGTAGTCATCCCAAACTTACTCAAGATCTTTAGCAGGTAGCTCTTTTGAGAGAGCTTCAACTTTCCAGCCTTCCTATCTCTTAGGATATCCATCCCAAGTATCCTGCCGACTTCCCCAAGGTCTTTCATGTCGAACTCCTGTTTCAAATCCATTTTAACTTGCTCGATATCTGAAATCAATCTTCCTGCCAACAACATGTCATCTACATATAATAAGAGATAAATGTTAGTAGAATCTGACCCTGATTTTAGGTACACACATGGATCAAAACCTGATCTTCTGAAACCAATGTTTAGCATATGTTCATCGAACTTCTTGTTCCATTGTCTTGGGCTTTGCTTGAGCCCGTAAATTGAATTTTTAATCCAACATACTTTGTGTTCAGTTCCTGTTTGCACATAGCCAGGAGGTTGAGCCATATGGAGAACCTCTTCTAATTCTCATGTAAAAATGTTGTTTTAACATCAAGTTGGTGCAACTCAAGGTCTAGTTGCACCACTATAGCAAGTAACAGCCGTATGGAACAATGTTTAACCAATGGAGAAAATACTTCTGAAAAATCTATTCCTTCTCTTTGATTGTACCCTTTGCCCACCAACCGGGCCTTGTATCTAATCTTCTTAGGATCACCACTCTCCATCTTCTTTTTGTAGATCCACCTACATCCAATTATCCTTTGTTTAGCAGGTCTATCCACAAGTTCCCATGTCTTGTTTTGCTGTCTTCAAGGGTTCCAGTATGATATATATCTTCACTTTTAGCCAAAGCTTGCCAAAGATTCGTGAAAACCTTCCAGAATTTCGTCAAAACACACGTCGGTCGATATGCCATGCTCCTATTGATTATGCATAAGGGGGTTTATGCGGAATACCTAGATTAAAGAAACCTGAAGAACTAGTGCGCAGAGATTTGATCTTGATCTCTTTTCCCGCGCACAAAGATTAATTCCTAACAGATAAAAGGAATTAAATCTGATGAAAATTAACAATTGTTGGTCCCGATTTTCAGAGTATGAACGTTAGCAGCGGAAATAATGATAAAGTAAATGTTTTCTTGCATGCTGGTTACACCGCTGACTGGGACCTGTCAGCTGGTGTATCAAAACTTAGAATATTTAGCCTTGTTTGCACAGTTATCTATCAGTTTCAGAATATACTCCAACACTTGAGTGCTGGGTTTAAAATATGACTGAAGAGCAGAAAGCTGATAAATAACAAAAGGATTTTTATAGTGGTTCGATCAATCGATCTACGTCCACTCTCCAGTCGAAGCACTGGAAATTCCACTAAGAGTAATCGGTTACAGGTGTCCTACGATCTATCTCTAGCTGGTGAATGCCTTGTCCACCAGTTCACTAGATCAACCGCTCCCGGTCCTGGTTCCCTCTTCAACTCTTCTCAGCTGGCGGAGTGCGAGCACGTCACTTCAACCTCCTCAGCTAACTGGGTGTTTTAGTTCTCCCAAGAACGTAAATCTCACTACGGCAAGGTACGCCCGTAATAACTCAAGTGCTGGGATGCACAGGAGCTGCTGTGAACTCTCTCGGAAGAGAAAGAACACCTAATGAGATCTTTAACTTACAAGTGTAAAACTTGAAGTCTCGTGTTTGATAAATCAACACACGAAAAGCTTATGGAAAGCCTCGAAAGTTCTGTAAGTATTTTTACAACGTTTTTGCTAGTTCGTGCGTAAGAATTTCGGTCTTTCGGTTGTTTGAATGTTGACGGTTCCGACGTATTTATAGACGCGGGATCTGATTCAAACTTTCTAGCCATTTGGACTCATCCGGAAAGGTGTCAGACCTAGGATGTCCTTCTGACGGCGGTAGGAATATTTTTCCGGAAAGGATCCATACCTTTGATCGCTTTATCTGACACAGATCTCTTTGTGTCAGAACGGCTTTATTAGTCAGTCCGAGGAATAAGACTGGTGTCTTGTGATAGATAGACTTTAAGGTATCCCCTTCCTTAAAGTCATACTTTGTCAGTCGATTCCTCAGCGAATCTTTTTTTTTGTCTCTACGGCGCTGGGAGAGAGAATCTGGAATTCTGCTGGTAACATCTGACTGGTAGATCATTCTGGTGATCTTGTGCTGGCAATCTCTGCTGGTGACTTGCCCTGGCATAATCTAAGTCTACCAAATGTCTGGATGTTAATTCTTCTTGGAATTTCCCATGACTGGTGAAATCACCGCTGGTGAATAGTGTAAGCAAGAACACGTATTCTGCTGGTAAGATTTGTCAGCCGCCTGCTGATGACACCCTTCCCAACTGGTGAATAGTACACAGTCATAAGCGCTTCTCATGCTGGTGAACAGTGTCAGCACGAGTCTTGTCAGCCGCCTGCTGATGAAACCCTTCCCGACTGGTGAATAGTAGCCAGTCATAAGCGCTTCTCATGCTGGTGAACAGTGTCAGCACGAGTCTTGATCAGCTGCGACTTACAACTCAAAGACCTAAACAGGACTTTACATTTAAGACCAGATCTAGAGCTATCTAGAGACAACTGACGCTGGTAGGACTTAGGATTTGATCCACCAAAACTACAATCTATACAAATAAGCTACTGAGGGAGGAAACCTTAGACAGATTTCCCAACAATTTCCCCCTTTTTGGTGCGATCAAAGCCTAACCAGCGAGCACTCAGCTGATGAGGAAAGTTACAGATAATTTCAGGGTTTTACAAGTGAAACTTATCAGATCTAAACCCACGAAATTACTTCCTCAACATCAGCTCTAACTAAAAATCTTCCCCCTCAAACTAGGAGAGATAATGCTCGTTTAAAAAAAATGGAAATTAAGATCTGAGCAAATCTGAAAAAAATCTGACAAAGGATAAGCATGTAAATAAATTTAAAACATGCAAGACGAGTGCTGGTGCTGATTACACTGGATGTGTAAATTCAGCTGGTAGGTAAAAACTTAGACAATTGTTGGACAATTAGAGATTGTCATCAACTTGTCAGTTAACATTCCATTAAAGATTTAGCAATTACATGTACAGTGAATGATAACTGACTAGTCTATGGCATGGAAGATGATCCTGGTGACTGAGTCCGAGCACTGGTGATAGACCTCAGGATCTCAGTAAGAACGGCCATGTCTTGCTCTCTCTTCAGCCTATCTTCAGCTGCAATTCTCCTCTCTTCAGCTGCAAGGCGTCTCTCCTCCTCAGCAATTCTGGCTCTTTCCTCTTCAGCCAGTGCTCGCGCCCTTTCCCCCTCTTGGATTCGCGCCAAAAAGGTGGCAACACCGGCGGTGACGGACTCAAATCGTTGCTCTACATGGTCTTGGAAAGAGGCAAAACGTTGATCCATCCTAGCGTCGATGTAAGCAAGAAGTTGCGCAGGAGGATGAACTTCAGAGATTGGCTCCGCAGATACTTCCATGGATGTGGAAGGCGCATCAGGTGCGGTAGTAGCCATTGCTGGTGCAGAATCAGCTGGTACCTCCACTGGGGCGGGCTCCTCCGCGGGCACCTTGGCTGATGCTGGCGGGCCTTGTGCAAAAACAGGTGGGTCTGTGAAAACAGCCAGCTGCCAGTCCATATGAGGTGGGGCAAGATCGCCCATGATCATTGGAACAGTGGGGACGGCAGTGGTCAGCCACCTCCCTCTGGAGGGATCCTCCTCCACAATGTGGTCAACCAGCAGAGCGCTGGCAGCCATATCAAAGAGAACAGCGAAATAGGGAGGGATCCGGGGGAGAGAGACGAGTACCTTTATGCGTCTGAAAGCATAGATCAGCTGGTACCCGCGGCTGGTGCTTTGGAACTGGAGAAATGGTAACTTGACCATTTTGGACCGAGGAAGGCCTGAAGTCCCAGTCAGTTGTCGGTAAAGAGCAATCTTCCTCAGTCGGCGCTTGATTCGCCTAATCGACAACTGATGGTGGCCGTGAGCTTCAGTGCCCATGAATTCATTGGCCCATGCCTCCTCTAATCGCCAGTATCCAAGCCCAAGCCTGGCATACATGTAACGTCCCGTATTTTTCCACCCTTTTATTTAATAAATTACGAAGCAAATGTCGCTACAACCATTATATTATTAATATCATCAAGCGACTTCTCTATGATATCCGAATTATATCTGCGAGGACGAATAGTAAAATTCGATAAATAAATAACGGATGACGATCGGAATAATTTATTCGACTCGGAAATATTTAATATTATCGTAGCGACGCGATTGGGCCGAGTTAATTATTTAAGCCCAGCATTTTTATTTATTTGGAGAATTGGGCTAAGAGGACTCTATTTATTTAACGTGTTGGGCCAATTTAAATAGGAGCCCACATGAGAATAAATAAAATAGCCCAACTAATTAATTTAGCAAGTCCATGTATATTTCCTTATTTAAATTCATAATTATCGAAATAAATATCGAGATTAGACTTTTAGTCCGGAAAATATTTATATTATATCGATATTACCTCCAAGGCAAATTCCGGAGTTTAATTCCATTAAAGGGGGTGACCAATATTTTCAACACACATATATATATACACGAGATGATGATCGATTTTAAACGTGAGCCAATGGATATATGATCGAGTTGTTGGAATAATTAATTCCCTACTTATTAATTTTATTAGCCATATTATTCCTATTTTAGAGATGAGAACTTAATTAAATATGGGAAGACCCATATTATTATTTTATGCCCAAATATTCATACGACGTCCGATTGAGACGATTCGAAATGCCAAAGCAAGAATTCAAAGAGAGAAAAATTGTCGTATCATTTATTTAAATTATCGGATGCAAGACCATAGTAATAAAATTTAATTAGAGATCATGGGATATATTTATTCCATCATATATGTAGTGATATGATTGCTCTAGCCCCTATTTTGGCAATTCACCCACAAGGGCAATGAGTTACAAAATAGAATTTAAATCATTAGAGGGCAAACATGGAAAGTATAGTTGTGATCATTACACACTATCAATCAAAGCATGCAACACTATTTTTATACTCCACCCTCTCATATTTTCCCTCACCAAAATCGACATACACCCCCCCATAATTGTTGAAAATTCATTTTTTTTTTTATTATTTTATCTCCATAAATTATTACAACCTTATATTAAATCATGCAATTATTTTTCCTACACTCCAATTATGAAAGATGGAATATTATTATT
>JAPKLW010001809.1:16305-67787 GCA_026898455.1 Plectranthus barbatus | reverse complement strand
TCCCCACCATGATCACTACACTCCAATTATGAAAGATGGAATATTATTATTAATAATAATTATTCCCCACCATAATCACTACACTTCAATTATTTTATTTTCAAAGTTCATTTAATCATTCCACTCCACCCCATTATCACCAAAAATTCATTTTATATTTTGGTGGATTAGTTGGTGGATGTTCCAAATGGGAACCACATATTTATTCTTTTGGCAATTTTTAATCAAAAGTTATTCCCTTCTTTGCCTATAAATAGGGAGTGTATTTGCATTCATTAATCATCCCATAAGAAGAAAAATATTTGGTGTTTGTTTCTTCTCTCTAAGTTCTTCTTATTCCTTTGTGCATTTTTCTTGCAAATTTTGGTGATCTTTGGGCCAACATAAAACACCTTCAAAACAGCCCCTTTGAAGCTTCAATATCCAACTCTTCCCCCACCTATTGAGCCTCCATTTTTACATAAACCTTATCTCCTCAACCTCCTCTACGCAATGACGTAAGAAGCCCTATGATCGGAACACATTGATCTCAAGCACGAAGTAGAATCAAGCTTCAAGTAGATGATTTCTACACTCCCTACGATTTCCTTGTTATGAATATGTGATTGCATGTAGGATCAAGAAGTCACAAATTAAATTCTTAAGGGAAATGGATTAGATGAGCATGCCTAGGCCTAAGCTTGTTATATGTTGCATATTGATGAGCATAGAACATATATATATATGATTGCATGTTTGATCAAACCTAAGAATCATGACCTTTCATGTTAAAGTTGATATTCAAACTTAGATGGATCTGAAAATGATATATATGAAGCTTGGGAATGAGATAATGACATGTATGTTGAGAAATCATGTGTTGATGAATTTTGAGAGCATGCCCTGTTTTGGACAGAGATTAAAATGCATACGGATGATTCTGTGACGGTTGGATTGAGTTGATTTTATAACTGTATAAACTTTAACGAGTTAGGAATCTGTGGAACTTGGAAATTCATGAATCGGAGTTGTAAAACTCGAGTTTGAAGCATTTTAATAATGTGTGGCAGATTCTTGCAGTTTAAATTTCACGGCCTTAAAAATATATTTCTGCACTTTGGAAAAATCTGATTTTTATAAAATGAACTCTAGACATGTTAATTAGTAATATGTATAAATATCAAGTCATTTCACTTAGTAGATTAATTATTAAAAATTCGGGAAGTTGACTCCTGAAATCTGAAAATGCTGAAACTTAATTAAGAAATTGCTTATGTTAGGCTTCACCATTTTTAAATGAAAATTCGTTTTAACGAACCGTCACTTCGAGCACGTGCACTTTAAAATCTTGTTTTTATAAAATTAAAATCAGCCTCATTAGATATCTAGATCATTTTTGTTGTTATCTTGAAAATGGACTAGTTAACTAGGTAATAACTCATATTTTTGGACTTAGAATAATTTGATTAATTTTCAGATTTCACTAAAATATTCTAAGGCCTAAATGCATAATTGGTTCACTTAGTTAATTAAAAATAATTGCTATACGTTGTTAACTTGATCACTAAATCCATTATCCTTAATTAATAACTAATATAGCAATTTGGTATGAACTTGTTAACTAGCTTAATAATTTGACTAAGTTAATAAATCTTGATTAATAAGATAAAACTTAGAAGTCTTTGAATCTTGTTCTTTATAATTTTCGAATTGCATAATTTGTAATTGGGTAAATAAATGAATTAAGAGCTTAGATAATTATTTTAAGTCATAAACATTGTAGTAATTTATTCGAACTTTAATTAGGTACTTTAATCTCCAAGAAGGAAGCATCAACTAGCGGTACTAAGTAATTGGATCCATTGAATCATTTGAGGTGGGCACTACTTTATCCTATCAAATGGTTTTTGCCAAATGTTTTTCCCAAAATGATTCTTTATTTTAAAGGCATGTTACACCGTAAAATTGTTTTGGCACCGTATGATTATTATGATGACATAAATTGGTGGATGAATGATATATTGGAGATGTGTTGGATCGGGGAAGTGGCTACCCCCGTGGTATTGTAAGCCTAATGCATTAGCCCGGATAGTAATAAGACTACCGGTTGGGTAAGGGTGATTAAACCTTACCGGGTAGATAGCGAGTGGCCACTCCTATCTTACCCCTTGTAATTATGTGGATCATGTTAAATATGAAATGTTGATACGTCGGGAAAATGATTATGTGGTGCCTAATTTGAGTGGGAGCTCCCAAGTGAGGAAAATATTTCTGCATATACATGATGATTTCAATAAAACTTGTATTATGCATGAGTGTGCGGTGTTTTCATGATATATGTATGTATTTGTTTTCGGGACACCGTGACCACTGGGTACCCGGGAGTACTCAGCCCCTATGCGCATTTTCCCTGTGTGTAGGTACCGATTGATGAAGGTGAAGCTGGCGTTATGAGGAAGGGGATCGAAGGAGGAAATCGTGATGGATCTGTTTTGTATAACTTGCTCGGTTTGAACCACAAATAAATCCTTGTTGCATTTGGTATTATCTTTTGATTGGCAAGTATCGAAATATTATATTGTTTGGATGATTGATTTGGATTTCTTCTAAAACCTCTATATGAATTGAACTTTCGAATACTTAATTGACCAAATATTAGTTCATGTAATCTCTTGTATTCCTATGGTTTATTGTTGCTTATGCATGCTAAATTATTCTTGTTCTCTTAGCATGAAATATTTGTTTGGTCATGGTATCGAAGCGACGAGCTATGTCTTCATACATAGTCTCATTTGTACTTGCATTCTAAATTGAAATATGCCTTTCCGCATTCTTTCCAGCATGACTTAAAATATAGTTCCATCATGCTTCTATAAATTATTTGACTCCATTTTTCCGCTGCTAACTATTTATCTCTTTTCCCTTTCAAGCATTCGTTAACTTATTGCCTCATCATGCTTGTAACCATTTAATTGATTCTAATCTCCGCTGCGAATTAATTATTTGAACCTCATTCTCTTATTTCATTTTCGATAAATCTTTACTTGCGTCCGCATGTTTAAATAATACTTCTTAAAACCACAACTTCCCTTAGCGTGCATTGTGTCGCACGTGGGACTGTCGCATAGGCCCGGTTTGGGGGCGCGACAATACAGGACCGCGTTCTTCTCCACATTTAACTGGCGTTGGCACCAGTCAAAGATCCTCCAGCGCCGGAACTCCAGAAAGAGTTCTTTATCAAAAATATCACTCAGGTCCCCATACCTGTTGACCAACTCTTCATCAACAGCCCTCTCCACCTCGGCTGTGATGTTCTCAGCATACTCATAGATGGAGAAATTGAAATACTCCACCGGTTGTAAGGGCAGGCACCAGTCAAGGATCCTCGAGGCATAGATCGACTGGTGAGGGAGACCGCTGGTGGGGATGATAAAGAATGCTGATGGTTCAGACACTCGTGAATTATGGAACGCCAGATCCCCACGGTGCTCCCACCTGTGAATCCCTGTCACCCTAGCACGATAGGTATCCTCATCGATGAGTGAGTGAAAATGGATACCTAACATGTAAGACCTCCTCTCTGATCTTACACGTAGTGCTGATGCTGGTGTAGATGCTGCTGGTCGTCCAGAAGATGTAGATGCTTCTGAGACTTGTGGACGACTGGCAGGAAGACGAGCCTCGGCTTCAAAATTAGGGAATAGATCCCTGGGCTCCATCCGTTGTACCCTGGAGTGCTGTACTACTGGTGGTGATTCGTCGTCGGGAATGATGATGACTGGCGAAGGTTGATCATCAGCGACGTCACCAGCAGTAGTCTCCATGTCAGTTGCCTCCTCCACAGCTGGCACCGGTACTGGTTCCTCGACAGTCTGGGGCATCAGTTCAGCACCGAGATATAACTCAGGAGCCCCCTTTGCTGTCTGAGGTTGTCCATTATCCATGGATTCAGATGAGTCAGTGATAATAATGCCATCATGTTCCTCGAGCTCCGGCTCAACCTCTAAGTTAGAGCTTAGATCAGAGAAACTCGCCAGTTTTTCCGGGGTGGTCGCCCGTTCAACAACTCCTCCACTGGCAGCCCCTTGCACGGCCAGTGGGTCTTCAGACTTACCTCCACCACCCCCTTGCACGGGTGGAGGGACTTGAGAAGATCCCCCGTCAGCTCTTCCAATGTCAGCTGACGGTTCAGTCACATCCTCCTCCGGCCGGTACATATCTACCAGGGATAGTACGTCCTCCTCAGCTCCCATGACCATCAGGCGCGAGAAAGTTTTGTCAGAAAGGATCTGGCCTGGAGCTGGTGCTGGTGGCATGCCACTTGAAGTTTGGGCAACTGCCTATTTGCCCTTGGCCACCTGATGCACTTGCTCCGCCAGTTGCGCCTGACGTCGAGAATCATGCTCAGCCTTTATCCTAGCAAAGGCTTCATCGCGGGCTGCCAGTTCTGCCTCCCTTCTCTGCTGGTCGGCTAAGGCTTGCAGCCTTGCCTTTGCTTGCTTCTTCCTCACAATAGAAGCATTGTGGTCCCTCTTAGCTTGCTCAACCAGCTTTTGAGCTTTTGTTTTGACCCTTTTCCTTTTCCTGGTCATTTTATCTATCGTCTCCTCCTCAGTCAGTCCAAGGATGGACTTCTTGACTTGTATAGATATCATCTTTGATGCTGGAGCATAGATAGTAGCTGGCTGGGGCAGCTGGGGCTGGTGAACCTTGGCTTTCTTCTTTGAAGAAGACCTGGTGACTGACATCTGTGCTGATGGCTCAGCAGATGGAAATTGACTGGTTTCCTCAACCACTGCCTGCTCCATTGAGGTGAATAAAGATTCAACCTCAAATTTCCTCTTCAGTTCGGTCTTGGCCTCAGCTGTCAGTGGGAGAGCAACTGCTGGCGCTGCCTCCCATATCTGTTCTGGCTCCTCCTCAGACACAGATTCAGCTGGATCGACGGCCTTCTTGCCCTTCAGTCGTCAGGGCTTTTTGTAATCCGGGTCAGCAAGCTTGACTCTTGTGACCGGGATGAAGTCGGATCCAACCAGCTGCTCCCCTTGGTCGATCACATCCCCCATCTCCACTTCGAGGATGTGGCTGACCCGCAGCCCAAACGACACGGCGTGAAGGAACTTCCCTTCCGCCTTCACTGAACTGTTTCTCTCCACATTCTCCAGTAGGCGCCCGAATATGAATTCGGCCCAGTTGCCATAAACGCCATCCACCAGTGCGCACATGATGGAGAACTTCTTTAAGCTCAGTTTGGCATAGGAGCCGACCTCGCACTGGAGCATGCGCACGACAATATCGCAGACCATCTTCCAATATTCGCGCATCTCCGACTTCTTCATGCCAGTCTTGAAGATAGTCACCCCCTCCTTCTTCTATTTAGCCCACCTCCGCCGGAACTCCACCGTATCATCCTTGTGATACGTCGCCACCTCCTCACCAGTACTCCTCAGCCCAAAAAGGTTGGCCAGGTACTCTGCGTCCAGGGTGATCAGTTTCCCGAACACCGACGTGGTGAAGGATTTCCTGTCATCAGCGATGACTGCGCAAGCATAGAACTCGGCAACCATGTGCGGGTGGAAAACTCTGGGAGCCGCTGTCAGATATGGTCGGAGCTGCTCCCTGTCAATCATCTCCATCAGCTCTTGGCCATAGTGTTTCTCGGCTAACTTATCATTTAGAATTTTTTCCTTCTGGACTTGGGCAGCCCGGATTTGTGAGTTGGAAAGGAGATGTTGGGTGGCCTTTTTGTTTAACTGGACAAGTTTATTAAAGGGATAGGAGTAATCGATGTCTTCTTGTTTCACAATGCCTGTGAAGGTAGGCATGTGAGATTCGGCTAAAGGTAAGTCTAAGGACTCAGAGGAAGATGAAGAAGGATTATCAGTAGCAGGGTTGGAAGAAGATGCCATGAATGCAGGGAATGTTATGGAAAGATGAACAAAACAAATGTTCTGAAAGTTTGAGGAATCATAAAGATTTATCCGATGAAGAGAGTCGGATATAAATACTCGAGCCATGCAGGAATAGACGGACGAGATGAACTCGTAGAAAGTAAGAATCAATGGTCATCAGCAGGCCCGATTCCCTGTAGTGACGTGCGTGGTCGTGGTGATGAGAGATATTGCGTGTAGCTGACATGACACACGCTGATTGGTCGCGTGCCTGTGTTTGGCTGCGCAGTCACTGTGCGCATTAAATGTGGCATTAAATGTCGTATTAAATTCGAAGATATGCACACACAAGACCAATTTGAACAATCCCGCCATTTCTGCGACAGCTGGCACGACCCTTGGTCTTCAAGAGATCGTCAGTTGAGAGCCGGGACTCTACTGGTCATCAGTAGTATATACCAGTCGCATACTTCCCTCTGTCAGTATGGCCTTCATACCAGTCGACAACTGGTTCCCGTGTACTTAGACAAATTGAGAGCTGGAACTCAATTTTCACCAGTCGTTGAAGTTTCACCAGTTGTCTGCTGACAACTTGAAAGATCGAGAGAATTGAGAGCTTGGACTCAATTTATTCCGCATAATCTTCTCTTTAAGAAATTCACTTCCTCACCATTTTAAAAACGTAAGTGTTGTTATGACATATGTCAGTGGATTTCAGTAGAAGTCATCAGTCATCGCTTGGAATTGGGAGCTGGGACCCAATTTAACTTCGACTGATGGTATTTGGCTGCTGGCAAATTCGAAATGAGAGCTGGGACTCATTTCCTTAGTCATTTATGGGATAAGTTCTGCCAGTAGGTACCACTTGTGGTCTTGAGACACCACTTAAAGAAAACATCAAGACTAAGAACTTGGACTTAGTCGTAATCAGCATTCTTCAGAAAATCAAGAACGGAATGAGAGCTGGGACTCATTCTTCCTCAACACTAGGGCTCGCATCAATCTCCAAAAGACCGAGTTTGATGCACAACTCTTTGAATCTTGCTTCTGGCAAAGGTTTGGTGAAAATATCAGCCAGTTGATCTTCGGTTCTGATGTACTCTACACTGATATCCTTCTTCTCGACATGATCACGTATGAAGTGATGTCGGATATCTATGTGCTTGGTCCTAGAGTGATGAACCGGATTCTTCGTTATGCACATAGCGCTGTTGTTGTCGCAATAGATGGATACACAACCAGTGTCCACTTCATAGTCTTCCAGTTGTTGCTTGATCCAAAGAATTTGAGCACAGCAACTGGCAGCGGCAACATACTCAGCTTCAGTAGTAGATGTAGCAACAGAGTGTTGCTTCTTTCTAAACCAGCTGATTAGCTTGTGTCCTAGAAACTGACACGTACCACTGGTACTTTTTCTATCTATACGGCATCCAGCAAAATCTGAATCGGAATACCCAATGAGTGTAAGCTCATCATGCCTGGGGTACCATATACCAAGAGATTCAGTCCCCTTGAGGTATTTCACTATTCTCTTAGGAGCTTCCATGTGTGACCTTTTTGGATTGGCTTGAAATCTGGCACACACTCCGACTGAGAATGAAATGTCGGGTCTGCTGGCTGTCAGATAGAGAAGTGATCCAATAATACCTCTGTAGCTGGTAGGATCAACCGATTCCCCTTGTTCATCAAGAGAGATCTGACAACTGGGGCTCATCGGTATTCTGAGGGTCTTAGTCTTCTCTGGGCAATATTTCTGAATTAAGTCCTTGGTATACTTCCGCTGATTAATGAAAATCCCATCAGCTGACTGCTGGACCTGGAGTCCTAGGAAGTATGTTAATTTGCCCATCATACTCATCTGAAATGAGTTCTGCATCAATTGAGAAAACTTCTAGCAGAGAGACATATTCTTTGACCCGAATATAATGTCATCGACTTATATCTGCACCATTAGCATATCATCAGCATCCTTGATGAGGAAGAGAGTCCTATCGATCTTTCCTTTCCGAAATCCATTACGGATCAGGAACTGTGACAGCGTTTCGTACCAAGCCCTGGGCGCCTGTTTCAATCCATATAGGGCCTTTCTCAGCTTGTACACTTTGGTGCCTACTTCAAAGCCTGGAGGTTGTTCGACATATACCTCCTCCTTTAACTCGCCATTCAAGAAGGCGCTCTTCACGTCCATCTGGAATACCGTGAATCCATGATACGCTGCATACGCAAGGAACAGCCGTATCGCCTCCATTCTTGCAACTGGTGCGAAGGTCTCGTCGAAGTCGATGCCTTCACACTGCTTGTAACCTTTGGCGACTAATCGAGCTTTGTTTCTGATTACAATGCCATCCTCATCTCGCTTGTTCTTGAAAACCCACTTGGTGCCAATCACTGACTGATGTGATGGTCTCTCTACCAAGTCCCAAACCTTGTTGCGAGTGAATTCCGCAAGCTCTTCTTGCATGGCATTGATCCAATCGGCAGATTCTAGCGCAACTCCTATGGAAGTAGGTTCCATTTGAGAAATAAAACAAGTCAGAAGTGCACTGCCGTGTCGAGTCTGGACAGAACCTTCCGGATCACCAAGAATAGCATCGGATGGGTGATCTCTCAGCCATTTGGGAAGATGAGAGTCTGCTGGTGTTGTCTGTGAGATTGGTTCTTCTGTCCTGATGACTGGTGCTTCCAGATCTTCACCAGTCAGAGCTGTAATTGTATCTGGTGGTTGACTTTCACCAGGCGGAATAATCTCTTCCTCAGCTCCACTATCTGACTGATTTCCTGAGCCTTCTGTGATGTTGTCACCGTCAGCTGGTGCATCCATTCCAGCTGGTTCATCGCTGTCTTCTGACTCAAAGATCCCAGTCAGAATTCCCCCTGGATTATTGCTAGTTCCACTCAGGGAGATTGAGTGTAAGGTCTCAGCAAGGTCAATTGCATCACCGACCCTCCCGGATTGCTGATAGGCAACCGAGGAAACTGGTTGTGAAGATGATCCAGTCATAGGTCTAGTCAAACCAGTTGGTTGAGCATTGGAAGGATTCCTGCCCAGCTGATCAATGACATCATTGACCTCAGGAACATCTTCAGCCAATTGTCGTATTGCACAGATCGACGTCGACCGACGGGTGGAAACACGCGCGTCGATCGACGCAAGACCTGCATCGATCGACGCAGATGAGTTTGGCTAGATTCTGGATGGATTTCATGAATCTTGGGCGAGATTTGGTCAAAATTGAAGAGATATATCATATTGAAAGCCCTGAAGACTCAAGATTAAAGATATACTCATTGTACGACATGGAGATATAGATATACATCAAATCTAATCCTATTTCCAATAGGGTTCAGCCTTCTAAAGCCCATACAAACACTATAAATACCCCCTTAGATTAGTTTATTCAGTGGATTTCACTCCCTATATGAATATTAATTCATATATCCTTCTTAACCTCAATTTCTGTAGTTAGGATTTTATTTTATTTTATGCACTTTTGAATTTATGTTTTTATTTTTAATGCAAGTTTTTTATTTGTAGGGTTTAATATTATTTTGGATGCATGTTTAGGATTAATTAATTAGGTTCATGATTCCTGTGTTTATTTTATAATTCTAGATTAATTCAAGGACCCAGCTAGAGGTGAAGATTAATTTAGATGTCTAGCTATTGATAGAAGGACCGAGAGGTGAATATTGATAGTGAGATTAGGAATGCATGATATACTCTACACTATCCAAAAAGATGTACTAGACTATAGGAATTAAACTGATTTGCTTATCAGATTGATTGATTTGGTGTACTTGAGACCGAGCGGATATAGTCACTAATTAGTAATCTAGGTTATATTTGCCAAACAAGGAAATATAGCATTATTGCAGTATTCCACCTGTTAAAATAATTGATTCTTACATGTTATCCATAATAAGATTTCTTCCCTAGGATTTGTGTTTCGTTTTCTTTAATTTAAATTTATATTTTATTTTCTCTACCTAGTTTAATAAACAAAACCTGATTTGGAAGTACTCAAACAATTAATCTGAAACTGTGTTTTAGTACTTAGGACTATTTCGCATATCTTTTCTCTGTGGGTTCTACATTCAAGTATAAATTTATTTGACCACTATATTTGCAATTAATCTGGTAGAAATATCAGTGATCAAATTGGCGCCGTTGCTGGGGAATAGAGAGATTTAGCACCTATTACTAATTTTGTTGAAGATTTTTGGATTGAGTTGTATTTTTAGTTTTATTTTCGCAGTTTGAATTTTTCTGTTTTTGGTATCTGCGTCGATCGATGCAAGGTCACATTGATCGACGCAGACAAATTTCTTGCGTCGATCGATGCCAATTCATGTCGATCGATGTCGGGACTCTGTTTTCACTGTTTTTTGAATTTTTACTTTAAAACTAAAATTTTCTTTAATCTTTTGTAGGTAGTGCACGAAAAAAAATAAAAATAAAAAACCGAGGATCGCTCGCCTTGATCGACGCAGCCTGGCGTTATACTTTGACCTATGGAAGGAGTCTACAAGAAGGCTTCCGTCGACCAAAGAAGGCCTGCGTTGGTTGATGCGAAGTGCTAGCCGCCCAAAATTCACGCCGCTCGAGTTCCAAAGCCTCCAAGGATAAAAAGTTGATGTCTGAGATCAACTGCCAGGTATATTCTTCCCCTTTGTCTGATTCTCAAACTTTTTCCCACTCTAGAGTTGGAAATAAGTTTGGTGGAATGTGGATAAAAGGAGGAATATTTTATCTGTTTATTCTACTTTCCGTATTTAAATTTTTGCGTAGAAAAAAAAAATTCAAACCATTTTGAGTTTAATTATTGGACATTGTCTCCTCCTAATGCGATTTGCGATTGATAATTGATCGTTAGATAGTTTGAATTGACTGTGATTGTGATTGAAGTAGCCTATGAATGTAGAATATCGCATGAAGGGTTAGATTTTGAAACTTGCACTTACATGATGAATTGGGTTTTGATTTGATGTTTATGATGGAAGAACAAAATTGCACCCATGTGTGAGAATTTGAGCCTTTATTTCGTTTGATGTGAGTTAACATGTGTGTATTTATTTCTCTAGAACTTGCCTATTTTCTGTGTTGAGACTGCATAGTGTGCACAAGTTTTGGAGATGATCTTAGGCCGTTTTTGTTAGCCAAAATCTCAAAAACTATCCCTTCACTAAAATTTATCTCTAGTTAACCACTTTGAGCCTGTATAATTTTCTTTCCTTGTCTATGAGTATAAGAGAAGTATTGGTTGCACTCAAGTCGTGAGTTGTGGAGAATAAGGGGTAGATTGATTTATATTGTTCATGATTGACCGTTGAGTCCTTAGTTTTCTTTTCTTGTCCATGAGTTAAGAAAATTTTGGGTTCCTTCTTGTCTATGAGTTGAGGTGGAAAAATGTATGGACAATAGATGTGATGTGGAAAAGAAATGTATAATAGTAGTAAATAAAGATATATGGTTGTTTAGCTCGAAAGAAAATTAGAATTCTCATAAGCTCCCTACACAAAACAAAACTTTCATAAGAGCATAAGAGATTCAAAAAGAGCTAGAAAAAATTTTGTGTTTTGATATATTTTAGGAGAAGGGTGAACGAAGTTAGATGGTGGTTTGGATTAGTTGAGAGTGCAAACTCAATTTAATTTAGTCACTTGGCCAAAATTTCCTTACCCTTCACAAAAGCCTATACAACCTTTTGAAAGTCCTTTTTTATTCTAGACTTATGTGCACATTCTAGCAGTGGAGATATAAGAAAATTTGCAAGCCTATGGTAGAAATTTCTTCATACATGTTGTTGAGTGCTTTCATTTAAACCCATAAACAATTGAGTGATGAGCGAAACAGTTTCCTTATGAGGTTCTTCCAAAGTTTACTGATTTTCTAACTTGATTTGGATTGTTTGTGCTTGTGGATATTTCATACTTGGAATGTGACGAATCTTGTGAGGCATTGCACACTTCGATTACTTGAACTTGAGATTTATTCTTTTCTTTTGATTGAGGACAATCAAGTATTCAAGTTTGGGGGATTGATGAGTTCATATTTTCACTCATTATTGGTTTGATTTATCTTTGTTTTTCATTGCATTTTCAATTGTTTTAGTTATTTTTATTGCATGAATCACTCTAGGAGGGTATTGCGCTTGTAGTGGTGTATTTTTGCAGGTTTGAGGTTGAATTCACCGAAAATCCGTTCCGAAAGCAGTAACGTGCAAGAGTAGCAGTGAAGGATTTCTCCACACAAGGGATTCGGGCTATTGGCACAAGAAAATGGGTAGAGCTTCGAATTAGCTTTCCAACGCAACTAGAATCGGGTCAGTCGGAGTTCGGGAGAGGAAGTCATGGCCAAAACCGTGAGATTGCGCAGATCGACGTCGATCGATGGGTGGAAACACCCGCGTCGATCAATGCAAGACCCACGTCTATCGACGCAGACGAGTTTGGCGAGAATCTGGATGGATTTCACGAATTTTGGGCGAGATTTGGTCAAAATTGAAGAGATATATCATATTGGAAGCCGTGAAGACTCAAGATTAAAGATATACTCATTGTAGGACATGGAGATATAGATATACATCAAATCTAATCCTATTTCCTATAGGGTTCAGCCTTCTAAAGCCCATACAAACACTATAAATACCCCCATAGATTAGTTTATTCACTGGATTTCACTCCCTATATGAATATTAATTCATATATCCTTCTTAACCTCAATTTCTGTAGTTAGGATTTTATTTTATTTTATGCACTTTTGAATTTATGTTTTTATTTTTAATGCAAGTTTTTTATTTCTAGGGTTTGATATTATTTTGGATGCATGTTTAGGATTAATTAATTAGGTTCATGATTCCAGTGTTTATTTTATAATTCTAGATTAATTCAAGGACCGAGAGGTGACGATTAATTTAGATGTCTAGCTATTGATAGAAGGACCGAGAGATGAATATTGATAGTGAGATTAGGAATGCATGATACACACTACACTATCCAAAAAGATGTACTAGACTTTAGGAATTAAACTGATTTGCTTATCAGATTGACTAATTTGGTGTACTTGAGACCGAGCGGAGATAGTCACTAATTAGTAATCTAGGTTATATTTGCCAAACAAGGAAATATAGCATTATTGCAGTATTCCACCTGTTAAATTAATTGATTCTTACATGTTATCCATAATAAGATTTCTTCCCTAGGATTTGTGTTTCGTTTTCTTTAATTTAAATTTATATTTTATTTTCTCTGCCTAGTTTAATAAACAAAACCTGATTTGGAAGTACTCAAACAATTAATCTGAAACTGTGTTTTAGTACATAGGACTATTTCGCATATCTTTTCTCTGTGGGTTCTACATTCGAGTATAAATTTATTTGACCACTATCTTTTCTCTCAGTTTCCTCGCGCTCCTCCCTCTTCTTCTTATCCTCGGCTTCTAGCCTCTCGTCTTCGGCTTTTCTCCTTTCTTCTTCATAAAGCCTTCGCTCCACATCTTGCTTTCTTCTAAATTTTCCCCCCTCTTTGAGCACATCCAAAAAGGCACTGACCGACGAGGTCATTGTGTTCAGTCGCTTGCCCATCGCCTTGTTTGGCTCTTCTTTTGTTGTTTCCACCTGACACCTCACCTGATCTGAAACAAATTCTTTGATAAGGAGGCGCTCTTTATCCAACGCTGATTCAGGTGGACTAATAGAGGTGGTTATATTAGCTTGGTCATCATCATATGGCACCTTGATAATAGGTTCCACACAATTAAGATTCAGTAGAGGACCAGCTGGAATGATCCACTTCCATCTGTTTTCTTCTTCCTATCGGGCACAGACAGCTCGATCTTCCTCGGCCATATGCTCTTGTTCCCACTTGCGCATGACTGCATCTGCAGCCATTTTTTGATAGTGACGAGGCAGGGAAGTTTCTAGTGCAGGGAGTTGAATGTTCAGTTTTAGCATTGTAAATTAATTGATCAACTCATAGCCAGTTTGATTTGGTACAAACTGGAGCATCTGTTCCTCAGGCTAAGTTAACTTCTTGGACTTCTTCAGTTGCAAAATGGTAAACAGATATGATGCATGTTGAGTGAATTTGTCTGCAGGCAATGTGATGAAAATGTTTTGGATAAACACGAAAAATATTTTCTTAAAATCCCGTGGCTTATCTGTGTGTGGCATAACTTTCATATGTATAAATGTATGTTTTTGGGCATTCTCTCCACAGGGTACATATGTACTCAGCCCCTAGTATTATTTCTAAAATGCACAGGTTTGCAGCGAGGATGGGAATGCGGAGGTGTAAAGATGAAGCACTTACAGAATGAGAGTTGATCCTGAGATATACATCTTCATATGCATATCTCCGCCATGTTAATCTCCACTCCTTGAACCTCTGATATTTATTCCTTCCCAGTGTCTTGTGATTGTTGAGAACCCATTTTCTATAATTGATTCTGTGTTGTACGGGAAGTCAGTTCTTTGTGACAACTTTATTATTGTGAATAAATGTTTGGGTGTTAGGATGCATTTCCTTCATTTGAAATTTCATATCTTTTTTATAATTAAGTCTTCCGCTGTTTAAAAGCATCCAACCCACCTGTAACACACCCGAAGATTCGGGAGGGCCAGTAGGGGGCGTTACATCTTCTTCAGAGGAGGAGGTAGATCATCTACTCTAGACTTCAGTATGTGGGCTTTAATTGCTTTCAGCCTCTTCTTCACTTGCTTGACTGTAAGTTTTTTGGTTCTAGACTTTGTTCGACCAATCCACTCATCTACCCAGACTTCTTCAGATCGCCAATAAGTCAGTCCCAGTCTAGCTTTTAGGATGTCCCACTCTTCTTGGCTTAGCTCATGAGTACAGAAGTAAAAAAAAAAATCTTCCATCTTCTGAATTCGTCCATCACCACCTATGAGTCCTGAGGATCACCTGCCAAAATCTTATGGTAAGTTTTGTAAATCTTTCAATCAACTTTGTTCTCCACATGTTGGGTGATTACATCAGCAAAGTCGAAAATATCATCATTTCCTTTAGAGAATTGATTGAGGGGGGTGCACCAGTTTTGAATCCTCATTGCTGAAAAATATGGGTGTGGTAGACCAACCAATGGGACTATGAAAAGATTATGCTCAAAAGGAGTCTTTGAGTCAGCTTTCAATCGTGTGTCCGAAGGATGTCTGGCCTTCAGCCTGGCTATTCTTTCCTCCCTGGTTTCAGGAATCTCCTCTTTATCTTCAACTTCATTCTTATCAGCCTCAGTGACGTCTATTTCTCCTTGTGCTGATGTATTTGCTTCTTCTTGCACAGCAGAGTCGAAATTGGTTAGAAGATTTTGAGGTTTGTGAGATGTACCTGCTTCACCTTTGCCTTACTTCATCTTCATCATGAGCCTGGTCAGCTTCCCCTTACACAGCTGCCAGCTCCTCTGCATCCTTCCCCAAAAAGCACAATCACTTCAACCACTTTCTGATCGGCTTCCTCTAACAAACAGTTGAAGGATTCTTCAGGCATGATGTCAGGAAAGCGGTAGGTGATGTTTGAGCTAGATCCCCATATCCAGTTTATCTTTGGGCATGAGAGTTTCTAGCAAGTGGCTGATCTTCAGGCCAAAACTCACAATAGAGGTAAATTCGTGAGTTATCTTCATCTTGATATTCCTCTTCACATTCTCCAAAAATCTCCTATACACAAACTCAGCCCAGTTTCTTTTGATGCCATCATTTATGGCCATCATTACCGAGTACTTCTTCAAACTGAGCTCTGAGTGAGACCCAGCTTTGCATTGAAGAATGCGGACTGATATATCACATATCAGCTTGTAAAAATCATCCAGTTGGGAATTGGTGATGCCTGACTTCCATTTGGCCTTCAGATTCGGCATCTTCTATTTATTCCAATGGTTCTCCATGACAGCTTTATTGTTCTCCAGATAGGTTGCCACACAAGGGCCTTCATTTCTCAAAAAATAAATCTTGGCATGTAACTTAAGATTAATCAGAATCCTCTATCGAAAAATGTATGTGATAAAGTGAGACTCATGGGGAGAGATCACTACACGAGCATAGAACTCGGCAACCATGTGAGGGTGGAATATCTCTAGTTTGGCTGTAAGGAAGTTAAGAAGGCATTCCTTCTCCAGAATTTCTATCATCTTTGCATCAAAATATTTCTCTACTAGTTTAAGTAGAGGATTTTCTCCTTTTGGACTTGCGTTGCTCTCCTCTCCGCATGAGTCAGTTTGGATCGTTGATCCTTGTCTGTATCAATGTTTATCAATTTTGTGTAAGAGATTAATGTACTAATCTCATCAGCTTGATATATCCTTGTGAACGACGGTTCATGCTCTGGGAAGTTAGTTGTGATTTTAGACTTTGGAAGGGGGTTAGACGATTCGGCCATTAGTGTTAATGATTGAAGAGATTTAGAGAATGTCTTTAGGGAATGTTGAGCAAAATAAATGCTTTAGGAGTTTGATTTGCAATAAGGTTCTCTCACAGAATTATGAACCCTATTTGAATGGTATGTATGACCAGATTGATTCAGAGAAGTGATGATCAACGATCAAGGATTTTGGTGATGGTTGAATCTGCAGACCTACGACGTCGAGTCGTGGGGATGTTGACATGACGCTCCCTTATTCGGCCATCGACTGCAGCATATTAAATTCAGCATTAAATGCTGGCGTGTCGCATAAACTTTAGCAATTCAAGATCCCGCCCAAACAGGTTCTGAACTTATCTATCTTTGGGCTGGTTGGGCAAGTTTCAAATTTATGCTACTTCGAGCAGGTTGGGCAAGTCCGAAAACTTTTGAGCATCAGTCTTAAAATCCATAAGAATTGAGAGCTTGGACTCAATTTTATCCCGCTACATCTCCGATCAGTTTTGTTGAGCATCACGATTGAAAAATTGATTTGATCAAAAATTAAACTCGTGAGCTTCAGTCTGAATGCTTATGAAAACTGAGAGCTAGAATTAAGTTTTATTCCACTTCTTTGTCAAGATGAAACTTGTTAGCTTCAGTCTGAATGAACTCCAAACTTATAGTGTCAGTTTGCACACTCCACAAACTGATTGACTCGGATAAAAAAGAAATCATCACATCTAGTTTGGAAATTCAAGAAATTCAAAACTGAGAGTTTGGACTCAGTTTTATTCCACTTATCCTAGAAAACCCAAGATCTTTAAGGCTTAGAAAGGAGAGATGAGAGATTGGACTCATTCTCTTCACTTTGAGATTTCATCAAACTCCAAAAGACCGAGTTTGAGACATAGTTCCTTGAACCTTGCTTCTGGGAGAGGCTTGGTGATAGACCGTGAAATTGTGATATGCGACATAAGCTAGAAATAGCTTACTTGCTTCCATTGTTACTACTGGAGCAAAGGTCTCATCAAAATTGATGCCTTCGCATTGTGCATATCCCTTGACAACTAATCGGGTTTTGTTTCTAACTGTGTTGCCAGCTTTATCTTGCTTGTTCTTGAAAACCCACTTGGTACCAATCACAGACTTGTGTGTTGGTCTATCCACCAAGTCCCAAACTTGATTGCGAGAGAATCCCAAAAGCTCTTCTTGCATGGCATTGACCCAATCGGCTGATTGTAGAGCTTCTCCAATCTTCGTCGGTTCAGACTGGGAGATATAACTTGTTAGCAGAGCATTACCATGTCTTGTTCTCACTGAATGGGTGACATCATCCAATACAACATCTTTCAAATGATGACATAGCCATTTGGGTCGTGGAAGCTCGTTGACCTGAACAGACTGAATAAATGGCTATGAGGATAGAGTACCTGCAATTGGTACGTCAGTAAGGAAAAAATCTTCTGAAACAATTTCATTCCCCAAAACTGGTTGAACAGTGCCTTGATTATCTCGAACTGATAGCTAATTTGAAATTGATCCTTCTGAAGGTTGGCCTTTGTGAGTTTGAAATCTTTCAGTCTGAGCTTCAGGATCTTCAGTCTGAGCTTTAATCCTCATTCCTTCATCTGTCGTTGGAGATCTTTCTTCAGAGACTTCCTTTTCAGTTTCGAAGACTCCATGTTTGATTCCCCCTTAATTTTTGCCGTTTTGTAGGATATAGAATCCAAGGCCTCAGCAAGATTATTTGCATCAGTGGCCCTCTCGATTGTTTGATGTTCAATCAAGGATTCTGGTTAAGAAGATGATCCATTCATAGATCTAGTCGAATCATTTAGTTTAGCATTTAAAGAATTCATGCCCGATTGTTCATTGACATCATCGATCTCTGGAACTTCTTCTCCCAGTTCTTTCATGGTCCTACGCACTAAGGTAGCTTCATCAAACTTAACATTACATGTTATTTCCACAATATTGGTAGTATTGTTGAATACTACATATCCCTTGTGAGAAGGATGTCCATATCCCAGGAACATACCTTCATCAGCTTTCGGAGAGAAAGTATTCAGTTTTGACTTGCCATTGTTGTGAATATAACATGGTAAATACGGAGATGAGCTAAGGAAGGCTTATGACCATGATATACTTCATACGGGGTCTTTTGAAGATGGTCGTTGATGTTGCTTCTATTTTGCGTATAGCATGTTGTGATCAACGTTTCACCCCAAAACTTTTCTCCCAAACTGGTCTCTGCCAGCATGGTTCTGACTGCTTCTTTCATATTTTTGTTCCTTCTCTCGGCAAGCCCATTTTGCTGCAGTGTTCTGGGAGTTGACCTCTCATGACCGATTCCAGCTTCCGCGCAAAAGTCCATCAAAGGGCCATTGCAGAACTCAGTTCCATTATCTGAGCGAATTCTCTTCACAGTAACTTCTCTTTCATTTTAAAATCGCATTATAAGCTCGGGAAGGAGAATCTTTACTTCATCCTTCTTCTTGAGAAGTTTTACCCATGAATATCTTGAGTAGCCGTCCACGACTACTAAAGAGAATCGCTTTCCTCCAATTGTTGGTGGAGTTACTGCACCAAAAAGATCCATGTGAAGTAATTATAACACGCGGTATGTGCTGGGGCTAACTGGCTTATTCTTGAAAAAAGCTTTAGTTTGCTTTTCTTGTTGGCAAGCTTTGCATATCCCTTCCTTCTTGAAGACTCCTCTGGGCAGTCCTTCTACCAGCTTATGCTTGGCCAAATAATTTATCATTTTGAAGTTCAGGTGGCTCAACCTTTTGTGCCACAAGCATTTTGTTTCCCTGGAGCTGGTTGCCACGAAGCACGAGTTTGTCTGCCACTTTGCCAGTCTACAACATATAATCCTCCTTTTCTCATTCCTCTAAGCTTGACTTCTCCTGAAGCCTTATCTTTGATTTGGCGTTCCAGTTCTTCAAAGGAAACAATGCAGCCACTCTCACTCAGTTGGCTTATGCTTAGGAGGTTGTGCTTCAAGTTGGTGACGAGAGATACATTGATGATTCTTACTCTATTTTGTTCGATGCATCCTCTTCCTACAACTCTGCCCCTTGAGTTATCACCAAATAAGACTGGTGGTCCTCTGACCATACTGAGATCTTTGAAGAGATCCTTATTTCCAGTCATGTGAGCTGAGCATCCACTATCGAGGATCCACTCGCTCTTCTCTTTCTGAAGCTAACTAGCTTGTACTGTCCCTACAAATCACAAAGTTATATTTTAGGTACTTGAGCATCTACGGGTCCTACAGGATTAGTTTTTTGGATTATCTACGGGTCCTACAGGATTAGGTTTTTTGGATTATCCCTTTAGGAATCCAAAGTTTTGTGATCTTGACAGCATTCGTCTTCTTGCTATCTTTTGTTGCAACATTTCCCTTCCTTTTTAAATAATGCATGGTTTTGGTTTGGGAAGGTGTAGGAGTGTGTGTAGTCCTTTCGGAAGCATGCTCCTTGGAGGACCTCAGAAACTGACTTCCGGATATGTATGATAACCTAGTGGCTTCTTATGGAAGAAGTTGTGACCACCATGGTTAGCCTTCACATCCTTTGAAAAGAAAGTGTGATTGGGCTAAGGCCTCAAGTAGGTGTTCCCCCTACTTGGAATATTCCTCTTCTCGAACTGAGCTTTAGATTTGGAACTCCAGTTATTAAAATGACTGGGTTAGGTGTTTGACTTCCTCGCAATATAAATTGATTGCTTGGTCGAACTAGTTGATGGAACCGGCTTCCTTACAGTAGGAACATACTGTTTGGCCAGTTTTTGTGCCTGGACTGGCTTCCTTCCAATTTGAGTTTTAGTCAGTCTGGGAGTGTTGGCTAACCAACATTTAGTGTTACCAGTTTTACTTGGTACATTCGGCACTACCCCATTACCACTCAATCTAGACTGACTGGTAATTTTTCTTTGATAAAATTTATATTCTTCTTAGCATCAGTTTGTTCGGGTGTGTCATTGCTCAAATTACTTTCTTCAAAACTGATACCCGATTTATCAGAGGGATTCCTCATGCATTGCATGACCTCCTCCAATTCTCTTGAGCCTCTTTTAAAAAAGCATAATCGTTCTTCTTGCTCAAGGATTATAGTTTTCAAAGAGTCAAACTCGGTTTTAAGAATTTCAAAATTTTGAAGTGGAGTGGTGTGAACTTCTTTGAGTTTTGCCAGTTCCTCATTGATAGACCGAGATTTTTCTTCCTCATTGGTCAAAATTTAAACTTGATTTTTCAGTGAGGAGTTTTCACCGGCCAAGACATTTTTCAAAGCATAAAATTTTTCTAATTCTTATGAAAGAATGTCAAGTGTGATGTCTTCTGAGTCGGAGCAATGCGACTCAGTCTCATCTAGAATGCATGTTGAACTGGTAGAAACTGACGGTAGTAAGTTTACCTATTCACTTGAGGCAGTGAGTGCAGTCTCAGTTTCTGCCTCTTCATCAGTTTCCTCACGAAAGGCGGTTATAAATGCAAGGATGGCATCTTCCTCCGATTCTTCATTAAATGTGTAGTAGTCATCATCATGATCTGGGATGTCCGGCACTTCAGTTCATGTTAACATGGCATGTGCTACTGCCTTTGAAGCTCTTCGCTCAAATATTTTCTGGAGCCTCTCTCTTTCTTCTTTGTCCACCAGAGGACATTCAAACTTGACATGGTCCGGAGAGTTGCATTGGAAGCAAGATTTTGGAGCTCTCTTGATGAATCTCTTGTCGTCAATTTTTGGACCTTCCTCTATGCCTTTGGCTTTTTCAAGGAGCTTTAATTATCGTTTCATTTTCTCCTCCAGCTCGGCCACTGAGTTGTCACCTTCTTTTTTATGATATCCTGAACTGGATGGAATCTCCTTCATTTGATTGCTAGATGGTCAGTCTGGAAGGTTTTCTTGGTTCTTCACTTGGAGTCCCTTTTCACGAAGTAGGCTGCATCCTAAGTCTGGGAGTTAGGAGAGCTGGCTATTCTCACAGCTTCATTCTTGTTCACCATTTGAATATCCCATTCATGGGCCAGTAGTTGGGCGAACAATTTCTTTGTGGATATCTTGGAGAGATCCTTCTCCTTGAAATTGGTTGTTTTCACGAACCAATCCTCCTTGGGCATCTTGGACAGTATTTTTGCATTCAGGTCCGCGATAGAGTAGGTTTTGTCCAAGGCCTTGAGCTCGCTCACAATTGCATTGAATCGGGCCCCCATAGTCTTGATGGTTTCTCCAGAGATCATCTGGAATGATTCATATTTATCAACACAAACTTGGAGCTTATTTCTCCTCATTCGATCCGTCTCTTGACACAGACTGCCGAGGTAATCCCATACCTCCTTGACATTGTAAAACTGCATCACGTCTTCAACGAGAGATTTTGGAAGAGAAGAGAGGATAGCTTGGTGAGCTATCGAATCAAGATGATTCCTCCTCCTGTCCTATGAGGTCCACTCATCATAGGATTTTTCAACCGTTGTGGGTCCCTCAGCTCCGAACGGCATGAGGACCTTCGTGATCTATATGGGTCCTCTCCCTAGGATGTCAACCATCTTGGGATGGAAGCTTTTAAGTTGCACTGTGGATCTCTTCTTCCACATTGCAAACTTCTCAGCTGAGTATGGAGGAAGCTTCGGAATATTCATGATGAATATTTGGTGACCTGTAAGCTTGACAAGAAAAGGGCAAAGAAAATGGATCTGGTCCTAAGCGACTTCAAAGAAATCAGTTTGGACGGACCAACCTGGCTCTGATACCACTTGTTGGTCCCGAGATCAGAGATTGTAATGCACAACAAAAATTTTAATAGATTTGCACTTATCCAAACTAGTTATCCTGTACAAGTTTGGTTTGTCAAAAGAGCTTTAATGGTCACAGTATTAGTTAATCAGTTTTGAGATTTACTTCAACACTTGAGTGTTGAGTTTTTAAAGATATGAAAACTGATAAATGAAAGCTATAAACGACAGAAGGTTTATATTGGTTCGGACAAAAAAGCCCTACGTCCACTTTTCAGACTGATTCTGGAAATCCACTATGTGTTGGACTACAGGGTGCTCTCACGATCTATTGCTAGCTGGTGAATGCCTCGTCCACCAATCCACTAGCTCACTCGCCCAGTCTTCTGTCGTCCTTCACTTCTCAGCTTCCTGGAGTGTGGGCACACCACACAGCCTCCGAGCTGGAATCGGGGTTTTTAGAGTTCTCCCCGAAACTGACGGTTTGCGGCTAAATGACCATGATAGTCAAGGAACAGAGTGTACTTGACTGTTGTGTTTTTTCTTGGAGAGAAAGAAAACCAAATAAACTCTAGCACGGATGTTATGAGTCTCGTGTTCACTAAGTGACACACGACAAGCTTGAGAAAGCCTCGAACTTTGAACTTTAGCTTTGAGAGCTTTGAGTAAGAATTTTGACAGAGTTTTGGCTCATTTGATAATCGGATGTTCGGTTTTTGATCTCTTGAAGTCCTCTGCTATTTATAGTTGAGGATTCAGAGATTTGAATTTAGAGCCATTTAGAGACAGATCAGATGTTGTCCAATCCGATGTCTCCATTCTCTGCATGGGTAGGTGCTTTTCTGAAAAACCTGCTCCTGGTCCTGCTCCTGCTTTTCTGACTTTGACTATTGACTATTCACCTTTGTATCATAACGGTTATATTAATCAGTCCGAGGAATCAAGACTGAAGTCTTGAGTTTTTAGACTTTAAGGAATCTCCAATCCTTAAGTCTGAACTTGTCAGTATCATTCCTCAGATGATTCTTTCAGACTTTATGCGTGGGGATTGGAACTTGAGATTCCATGCCGATGACTTTCAGACTAGTAACTCCATGTTGGCTGACGTCACTATATTGAACATTGATCCCCAAACTCACTAGATTGATATTTGAAACTGGTGAATTAGTTCCTATCTTGAGTTTTCAAACTGATCAGTTCCATACTATTCTTCAGTTTGTCTGAGTCCTTTGCGCATCCACAAACTGATTCTTCAGTTTGTCTTCGATCAGCTCCAATTACAACTCAATTAAAGACCTAACAGTACTACACATTTATGATCAAAATTGGGGCTAATATAGAGACTCTCTAAACTGGTTTTGACACACCAAAACAAAACAAAGATAAGGAAATTTCTAACAACCAATTTTCCTAACGTATGTTTATTTGTATTTTAAAATGTTAATAAAAATGTAATTATACTAAAAAATATTTAAATAAAAGTTATTGACAATTTTTTTAAAGGAAGACTTGAAAAACACGTATTTTAATTTTCCTGTTCATTTTGCTCTCATATTTACTTTGTCTAACCCAAAGAATTAAATATTCTTGTAAATAATAATAATCTTTTGATTCGGCGAGGTGTTAGATGATTGCAAAAGAATAAGAAAATTAAATTGAGAGTTTTCATTTTTTTATTTAATTTGCCAAGAACTTTAATTTTATTTTAATATTTGTAAGCATAATATATGATTTAAATATCAAAAATATAAATAAATATGTTTTCATCATAAATTTCAAACAAATTTGATTGTTTGAGCAGTTATTTAAAAATATATATATTTGAGAAAATTAAAATAATTTGTATGATGACATGCAATTTTAAATTTTGACTTGTCATATGGCAAACCACATCAATTTTCGTCGCCGAATATTTGCTACTGTCATAAATTTGAAATAAAACTGATAGATTGTAATATACTTTGATAACATGCATAATTGTAATATATTTCAAAAAATTATATTTATTTGTAATATAAGTGATACTTTTCATAAATAAAATAAAAATTAGATGATACGATTCTTGTTAGTACATTTTATATTACTCATGAATTCAATAAGACAACCAAACCAAAAACTTATTTAGTGAATTTTGGCAGTCTACAGTTGCTACTTGCTAGTGATGCAAAGGAAAGAAAAAGCATTTTAATTATAATACTGATTAATTAAAGATGTCATAAATGATCTTGGAATCGATTATTAATTTGGGTGTTGCATCACATCCAAATCATGGTGTTGGCTCTCTATGCATGTTATATCGATCGGATACTCATTAAATAAATGAGAATGATCAATCCATCGTCTAAAAGATAATTTAATTTTCAATTTAGAATTCGAACACTACAAGAAAAAAGCTCATAGACAACACTGAATAGACAACAGTTTTGGCCTAAAACCGTTGTCGTAGAGTCATATTGGCCTAAACCGTTGTCTATTAGAATTTGAAAACGCAAAAAGACAACGGTTTATCTTTACCGTTGTCGTTTAAGTGTTGTTGATAACATAAAAGACAACGGTTTTTTGTATGTGTAGTTATTTTAGTGTTGTAAAATTTATTTACAATTAAAATTAATTCAAATCTAATATACTAAAAAGAAGAAAACCTAAATCCCCAAATTTCCTACCAACCTCTCTTTCGACACACACGACTGCCCCCACTCCAACTCTACCCTCACCGTCGACCCACGGCTGCGCCTCCATCCTCTCCGGTGGCGCGTCCATCCTCTCCGGTGGCGCCTCCATCTTCACCGGCGGCGCGCCCTCTCCCTCGGCCTGAACCCAAACCGCGCCAGGACATCTCCCCATCTCGACGGCTCAACGCACGCACGGCCCCCCTGCTCGCCGCCACTGTCGTGCAGTACCACCGTACAGCCGTCTCATGCCTGCGCCACACGCCCTCACCAATGACCGACAAGTTGCGCGCCACGATTTATGATTATGATGGTCGGCAGGCAGTTCTGATGTTTTAGGTAAATTTTTACGTTTGTTTTCCTTTCAATTTTACATTAACATATTATCTATTCTGTTCAATTTTTGCTGAAATCTGCATGTTGTAACTGTTCTACATGTTCGTGTAAGCATTTGTTCTTTGAAACTAGTTGTACTGATAAAATTCTTGCTGTTTTTTTTTTAAACTTTATGGAAGAGTATGAGCAGTGGAGTCGATGTTTCTGTTTTTATTCTTGCTGTTTTTTTTTTGTTTTTTGTGAATTAGATACACGACGACAATATCCATGTGTTTTTGTGTGTTTTCATGGAAAGTTTAAGTTTTATTTATGGTGAGAATCCGATTTGTTGTGTTTAAAATGGAAAATGGAATAGGGTTATTTATGTATTTGTGTCTTGTTATCTAAATATTAGTCTTGCTTGCTTCTGCCATGAATCTGCATCTCTCTCTCTATATCAGACGCATACATATTGACATATTTTGAGGAAGCTAGCTCATGGATTTGAGTTGATCTATTCTTGGGTGAGTGGATCTGCAGATGCATACATATTGAGTAGTTGCTTAGTAATCTGCAAATTAATTACTACAGCTATTATGTATGAGAAAGAAACCAAATTAATTACAGAAATCTCTAAAGCAATACCTGGCGTGACACTAATCCTTACTACAACTTAGATGTATGAGAAAAAGTCTTGACTTCATGAGGACACTTTCACTGTTTTCTGGTCCTCCACTTTTATGCACCTCATAACTCTTACTACATTATCCAAGGAAAAAAAATTTCGCCCATGTGGAACGAAAACACAAAAGATTCAGATCAAAATCTCTTTTTTACTTTCTTGCTTATGTAGTCCTCTCATAAATGTCATGGTCCTGTTCTGGTTTGCTGATTCTCCCCCCTTTCTTGCCACGTACCCAGGGTCCGATGCTACCAAACTGTGAAGTTTTTTGGTTCAATTGGATACAATCATGATATTTCTATGTTGATGGATTTTTTGGTTTCTAGAAAATTGGTCCGCAACTCACATCAAATATTGTAACATATATTCATCATTTCACTCCTTGGATTCGTATTTTTTCAAGCTTTATGCTTATTCCAAATTTTCCATTTTTTTTCCATATTTCTGTGCTTGTTAATCATTTTCTTGATTCGGCCTAGATTGATAAATGCATTATAGGTTTGAAATGATTTCTAGAAACTAATGAGATCCCTTCATTTCTCGTCTGAAATTAAACAAAAGAATCAAAGAATGATTTTAATTAACTCCAGATACATTTTTCTTAGTTTATGAGGTTTATGCTCCGATGTATTTGAGGATGCTTGTAATTGTAGTTTAAGTCAAATAACGATACAAACTCACTTGAATGGGATCCACATCTGATCTCTTTTCTGCTGTGCCTTTGACAGTTTCACCGCTATCCCGCTAGATCTTTCTTTATTCAAGCGTTCGCGAGTTGCCAGGAACAAGAAGCAAATGAAGAAGACATCAAAATCTGTAAGTCTAAATTTCCAATCTCAAACTTAATTTATTATCTGAGTTTCCTTGATATTAAATCAAATAGTTTGTAGATTTGCATTTTTTGTAGATGTTCATTGTCTAATGCATATATTGGCTATTTTCTCTTGTAAATAGTAAAGGCCTTCGTCATACTCTCTTGTGCATTTATATATGGACAGATGCTGCAATTATCTAGAAAATTGAGAATCAGAAAATTGAGAATCAGAATCAGATGAGAATCAGAAAATTTTATTCTTTTCAAAATCGTATTAGTTTGCTGACTTCTTTTCAGAATCAGATGAGAATCTGATTTTATTCTTTTCACAACGAGTAACTCAGTGATTTAATTTGCTGACTTCTTTCCTTTCCTTTTTCTTCCATAAATTAGTATTAGTTTGATCTGATTGATGATTATTGTTGCATGCTGATTGTATTTTCTTTCCCCTTCAATCTTTTCTACTCAACTATTTTCCATAATATTTCTAAATAGAAATATAAATAGTGAGAAAAGCTGCTTCGCTATTTTTTCTTCAATTTTTGCGTTTTTCACCTATGTCAGTCATATTTTTGTCGTTTATTAATTACGTGGCAGTAACAGTAATATTAGGCCTTACATTTGCTACCATGCAAATCAACTTTAAAAAAGATTTTGAATAAATATACTATCAATCAAACCTTTTTTTTTAAATGGTCAATCAACACAATTTACTAAATAAGCCTTTAATTTGGTTAAAGTTTAACTTCTTTGATTTATAAAATGAGAACGACCAAATCTAAGTAGGGTTAGGCCTAAGACTCTATCGAATAGAGCCTGATTTATTCATAATTATATATTTTGTATACCTCCTCTTGAGAGCGACTATATGTTTTTTTTTTATCAGCTTCTCTACTAGGTTCATAATGGATAAGTCATGGATGTCAAAGAATAGGTTGAGCGATGAGTATAATGTTGGGGTAGAGTCTTTCATGCAGTTTGCCACACATAATGCACATGACGAGGTCTTGATATCATGCCCATGCACAAAATGTGGAAATCTATCGAGTAAATCTAAAGAAGTCGTGAGGTTGCATCTGTTAAGTAACGGTATAGACTTAACATATCATACATGGATATGGCATGGTGAAAGATCTGCATCAAGTTACTCAATGCAGCATGAAGACGATCAATTTAGAGAACCAATTGATATGGTACATGCTGCATATGAAGAAAATGATAATCCAAGTAAGTTCATACAATTACTTGAGGATGCAGAAAAACCACTGTATGATGGATGTACCAAGTTCAGCAAGTTATTTGCAATAGTGAAACTCTTTAACCTAAAGGCAAAACATAGTTGGAGTGATAGCAGTTTTACAGATCTTCTCACTATCTTTGGAGACATGTTACCTAGTCCTAATGAATTACCTCCAACTATATATGAAGCAAAGAAAAGTTTAGTCTCAATGGGTTTGGAATACGAGAAAATCCATGCATGCCTTAATGACTGCATATTATATAGGAATGAGTTTGCAGAATATACCTCTTGTCCAACATGTGGTGCGTCGAGATGGAAAGAGTGTAGTAATACAAGATGTCGAGCCCTTCTGTCAGTTGCAGCCAATGTCATATAATTGTATTGCTGTGTACATTTGGTAAGTAAATTAACGTTATTGCATTTTATGAACTTCTATTTGTTTAATGATTTTTTTTTTCATTTTGATTATTATTAGGTTCTTATTTACAAGAATCAAACAATTGAAGAAAGTGGCCAAGTATCGGTTTGTTGATCCATATCTTATAGGGCACATACCGTCAACCAAAAATGATAAGCAATCTGTTGATAAAAGAACCGAACGCAGGTCCTCAGAATTAGCAGCTGGACTAGTTGGCACCTTACATAATCAACTTGTCTTCGCACCGTGTAATGTGGGGTGAGTAATAAGTTGATTTTATTTTACTTAAATGAAGATTTAAAAACATTTATTCTAATTTGTGGGTGTTTATATATATATATATATATATATATATATATATATATGTAGTGAGCATTGGATTCTGACGATTATTGACCCTCACAAGGAGGAGGTTGCAATTATGGATCCTCTTTATAATGGTATTCGCGATGGTGTTTGAAAACAAGTGGTTAATTTGTAAGTTTATTTTCCTTTATGTTATTATTTAATTTTAAATACTTCAATTTTAATTACTCATGAAACTAACTTATTTACTTCATATTAAATAAAGGGCCTTGAAGATTTTTGGAGCACAGAAGCAACAAAATAAAAGAAAGACTCCTAAGTGGTTCATAATCAAGGTATGTTTGTAACTTATGAAAGTCGTAGGATAAAGATGAATTACCAATTAATAAATTGATTTCAAATGTAGGGTCCTAAACAACCAGATGGATTCCAATGTGGATATTATGTGATGCGATACATGAGAGACATTATTGAGGCTAATGGTGACGAGACGATCAGTTCTCTACAATCATTGGTAATCATTGTTTTTATTTTGTTTTTTATTTTCTCTGCTATGTTTATGTTATTATTTGTTTGCTCTCACGGGGTTTGTTATAATTATTTAATATGTTATTTTTTAAGTTGAGTTTCATAAAATAGAAAGTGTCTTCAATGATGGTTGGTAAAATGTTGATAAAGACATATAAATTGTTTATATATATAATTCCTTTAAGCTCTTGGTTTCGAAAGTGTGGTTATATGCATATAGTTCAAGTTATACGACATGTATATCATTGTTGTTCATATTATTCTAATTTATATATTTTTTGTTGTTTTGTTTAACAGTTCAATAAAAGTTACTGCTCTGAGGATATTGATGTTGTGCGCAAGGAATGGGCTGAATGTGTTCAAAATCATGTATGTGTTTTATTTTAGGATTTTGGAAATTGACGTACAAATGTCTCTTTTGTATTTTGGTATTTTGGAAATTGAAGGATAAATGTTTCTTTTGTATTTTGGTATTTTGGAAATTGAAGGATAGATGTTTCTTTTGTATTTTGGATTTATTAATGGCTATTTGTGATTTGAATTTCATTAATCAATTGTATTGTTTTGTTTACAATCTAATTATTAAAAAAAAAAAACACACACACACCTACGACAACGGTTTAAAACCGTTGTAATTTACAACCAGGAAACCGTTGTCGTAGGTGTAAAAGCGTTGTCGTAGATATATGTACAACAACAGTTTCAAAAGCGTTGTCGTAGAGTATGTAAAAAAGCGTTGTCGAAGAGATATATACAACAACAGTTTGTTGACACCTACGACAACGGTTAAAAAGTGTTGTTGTAAGTATCTACGACAACGGTTAATAACCGTTGTCTTTGAGCTTTTTTTTTTGACCCTACGACAACACCACCTACAACAACACTCAAAAATACCCCTACGACAACAGTTTTAAACTGTTGTCTATGAGCTTTTTTCTTGTAGTGGAAGCAAAAATTCTCAATTATGTAAATTTATCAATTCAAGATTTGAAATAGAGATCCTGGATAGAAAATATTATAATCTTGAGAATTCTAAAATGATAATTTATATTTCAAGTCCTAAATCGATAATTAAATTATTTTTCAAATCTTCAATTGATATTACTCTATAAATAAGTTATCAAAACTCCGACATAAAATGTGGGTTTGAAATTTGAAATAGAAAATCATGCATTTAATAAAATGAATTTAAACCGGGCTACAACCCATTGCTATATGTTTCTCACTGGAAACATATTTTCATGTATACGACCCCACACAAATCCACAACAACACACGTATTTACATACAATTACACTCATAGATATATATGGTCTTTCAAATTGTTCCCTCTTTATTTGTTAATTTATTTTATTTTGTTGTTTACTAATAAAAATATGGAGAATTGTCGATTCAGGACCCAAAAGATAGTTTAATTATCGATTCAAGACCCAAAATCAAGGACCCAAAAGATCATACAATTCTCAATCCAGGACCTCATATTGAGGTCCTGGATATGAGGTCCTGGATTGAGAATTGTATGATCTTTCAGGTCTTGGATTGAGAAATTTCGTGATTGGGTCCCTGTGATAATCAAATAAAATTTATTTCACTTGATTAAAAGAGATGTACATGTACATATTTATAGATTACAAAAGGAAAAAGATATACGTAAATATTATAGAGATATACAAAGATATGAGTATATCTAAATCTATCTAGGGTTATGTGATATCTAAAGATATCTAACACCCCCCCTCAAGCTAAGACGTGTCGGAAACCGTAACGCGAAGCTAGGATCTGAAATAGTCAAAGAGGCCGTGTGAGAGACTCTTTGTGAAGATGTCTGCTACTTGGTTTTCGGAGTCGATGAATTTGGTAAAAAGACGGCCGGATTCCACAAGTTCTCGAGCAAAATGATAGTCTATATCAATATGCTTTGCCCTTTTGTGTGACATTGGGTTTTGAGTGAGGAAGATAGCACTTGTGTTGTCCGAATACAATGTTGGAGGTGAAGCAGGAACAACATGTAAATCACGAAGGAGATTCAAAACCCAAAGAAGCTCCGAAGCCGTATAGGCAATTGCCCGATATTCGGACTCACAACTTGAGCGAGCTACTATAGGCTGCTTCTTCGCGCTCCAGGAAACAAGATTGCCACCGAGGTAGATAGCAAATCCATAGGTCGAACGGCGAGTGTCAGTGCATCTGGCCCAATCAGCATCAGAGTAACCAATAAGAGAGGCCGGACCGGGAGAAAAGGAGAGGCCGAAATTGAGAGTACCCTGGATGTAGCGCAGAATTTGCATGACGGACTGAAAGTGTTCAACTATAGGCTGCTATTGAAACTGAGAAACCGTATTGACGGAATAAGAGATATCGGGGCGCGTGATGGTTAAGTATTGCAGTGCGCTGACCAGTGAACGAAATAGAGTGGGATCGGCGAATGGCTCACCATCCTTAGACATTGTTGAACCGGGCGCAAGAGGAGTACTAACTGGTTTGGAATCCCGAAGTTTCGCACGTTGAAGAATATCCAAGGTATATCTGGTTTGACTGAGAAATAAGCCAGAAGAAGAACGAGTTACCTCGAGTCCTAGAAAATATCCCAGAGAGCCCATATCAGTGATGGCGAACTCGCGATTCATGCGAGTAATGAAAGCGGTGAGAACCAATGAAGAGTTTCCGGTGATAATTATGTCATCAACGTAGACCAAAAGATAGATCAATACTTCCCTTTTTTGTAAACAAAAAGAGAAGTGTCCGAAGCACTGCAAAGAAAACCAAGAGAGACAAGAAAACCACGGAAGCGTTGGTACCAAGCAAGAGGACCTTGCTTTAGACCGTATATAGCCTTATGTAACTGACAGACATGATCCGGAAACTGAGGATCAGTAAAGCCGGGAGGCTGTTCCATAAAAATTGGAGAAGAAAGAATACCGTTTAAAAAGGCGTTCTTGACGTCCAGCTGGTGAAGAGGCCAAGAGTGCATGACTGCAAGAGAAATAACAATGCGAATGGTGGATGCCTTAACAACTGGACTGAAGGTGTGAGTGAAATCAAAACCAGGAATTTGACTAAACCCTTGTACGACCAAACGAGCCTTATAGCGATCGACAGAGCCGTCTGCGTGAAGCTTTGTACGAAAAACCCACCGAGAGCCGACAATATTAGTAGAGGATGGGCGAGGCACTAGAGACCAAGTTTTGTTTATCTTAAGAGCCGATAATTCTTCATGCATCGCGCGAACCCACTCGGGAGATTTAAGAGCGGTTTCAATGCCGCGAGGATCCGGAATGGCTGTAAGAGCAGTAAGGAGAGATGCACAATTAATTGTGGCAGGATATCTTGGTTTGAAAATACCTGACTTCGCCCGAGTTTGCATGTGATGTGTCGAAGAAACTTCGGGTCTTGGTGCATGCACGATCTGGTTATTAGGTTGTTCGATCGGTGGTGGCTCGAGTGGTGGTTCATCAGCCGGTGCAGTGGGAATAATAACAGCAGGGACCTGAGTCGGGGCTGGCAAGTTCGATGAGGAACAAACGCGGCAAGGTGCGGAAGCCGGGGGCAGAGATGCCGCCGAGGGTGAATCAGCGGGCGGTGCCAAAAAATGATCGACATAAGTCGATATAATCAGCGAAGATGAGGGAGCTGAAACTGGTGTTGCAGAGAAAGGAAAGCATGATTCATCAAAGCGAGCATTTCGAGTAATAAAGATTTTGGAGTTAACCGGATCGAGACAGCGAAAACCCTTGTGAGAAGGGCTATAGCCGATAAAAATACAAGGCCGACTGCGAGGCTGTAGCTTGTTCTGAGCATAATCACGTAAGCACGGAAAGACTCGACATCCAAAAACACGAAAAAACTCAAAGTTGGGACGTGTATTGTAGACACATTCAAAAGGCGAAGTGTTCTCAAGTACCGAAGAAGGTAGCCGATTGATGATGAAGACTGCGGTACTAAAAGCTTCGACCCAGAGATTTAGGGGAGCGGACGAGTGGAATAGCAAAGCGAGACCCATCTCCATTATGTGACGATGCTTGAGTTCTGCTCTTCCATTCTGTTCTGGTGTATATGGACAAGATAAGAGATGGTGAATACCACGATTTGAGAAGTGATGCCTTACTCGATTGTTGATGAATTCAGAACCACCATCACTCTGAAAACGTTTGATAGTGCATCCAAATTGATTTTCAACGATTGCCTGAAAACTGAGAAAGACATCATAGAAATCCGATTTTGCGTGCAGTGGATAAAACCATGTAAAACACGAATAATCATCAATAAAAATGGAGTAATAACGAAAACCAGCTGTAGAAGTAACGGGAGAAGGCCCCGATAAGTCGCAGTGCATTAATTCTAATAAAGCAGATGAGCGTTTTGTCGAAACAGGAAAAGACAAGCACTTGCTCTTTGCTAAATGACATGAGGTACATGAAATAGAACTAGAAATACGAGAAGTAACTGAGACTGATTTTGAATCTACTAAATGAGACAAAATTGTTGGTGAAGAATGACCAAGGCGAGAGTGCCATATATCCGCAGAAGCCCGAGGTGACCGAGATGTGTGCACCGCAAGAGCGTTAACGGCCGCCTCCAAGCGATATAAACCATTGTCACGCACGCCGATTGCTAGTATTTTTCCGTTGTCCTTGTGCTGAATTCGAAGTGAAGAGTCAGTGCAGAGAACATGAACAGGTAAATCCCTGGTCAACTTACTAACAGATAACAAATTTTTAGTCATTCCAGGCACAACAAGGACATTCCTTAAATAAAGATTGTTAGAAAAGATAAAAGAACCAGTATGCGTGATAGAGAGTTGATCACCATTACCGACAGTAACTCGATCAGATCCAAAATAGTCGGCAATATCATGTAGTTGATCAACATCGGAGGTAATATGGGCCGAGGCGCCAGTGTCTAAATACCATTCGGATACGTTGGGCTGAGAAACGGAGCAATCAGAGGAGAAAGCTTCTGCCAAATTAGCCGTGGCTGTCGATGAGGAGCGAGCGGGCCTTGTGAATGACCGATCAAATCGCCGAGGACAATCCCAAGCATCGTGATTTTTCTCACAGCAGAAATAACACCACGGCGAACGGCGACCTTTTCCTTTAGTCTTCTTGTTGCGGCCTTGGGATTTGGATGAACCCGTGGAATTTCCTTTGGGAGCAGCATAAAAAGCGACGGAGTTGGTTGATGAAGCAACATCGGACGAGCATTGAAACAACTTGTGTCTTTCAGCACGCGCGATAAGAACCTCAAAGGATGGAAGAGGCTCCTGAGCAAGTTGTGCGGCAGTGAAGGTCGAAAAAGCAGGTCCTAGCCCTCGCAGGAACCAATGAGACTTATCAGTCGGGTCGATGGACCTACCGATAGCCGCAAGCTTGTCGCATATGGTCTTGAAATGCTGACCATACTCGGAAATAGATAAATCGCCACGTTTGACAGAAAGAAGATCGTCTTTCAGGCTAAGTTTGCGAGCCTTGGAGGCGTGGCTGTAGGCGCGAGTCAGTGCGGTCCAGACCTCGTGAGATGAATGACAACCGATAACAACGGCCATGGACTCTTCCGTGAGTGTAGAAACAAGGAAGAGACGGATCAATTGATCGCAAGAATACCAAGTAGCGTAGTCGGGGTTGGGTGTGGTCTGACCGGCGGAAGAGATTTTGCGCGCAGGGCATGGAGAAGAGCCATCCAGATGCGATAAAAAACCCTGAGTAATGAGCAAGGGTTCGATCTGGGCATGCCACCGCAAAAAATTTGCGGAAGTGAGTTTGATGTTCGCCATATGGATCATCGTCGAGAGAGGAAGCGACGGAAAACTTCCCTCGATGGCCATGAGAGACGCAAAAGGACGAGAACGGCTGATGAGAAAATCAGGGTTTGCCAAAATATATGGCTGATACCATGTGATAATCAAATAAAACTTATTTCACTTGATTAAAAGAGATGTACATGTACATATTTATAGAGTACAAAAGGAAAAAGATATACGTAAATATTCTAGAGATATACAAAGATATGAGTATATCTAAATCTATCTAGGGTTATGTGATATCTAAAGATATCTAACAGTCCCGAATCGATAATTAAACTATCTTTTGGCTCCTGAATTGATAAAACTTCTAAAAATATATATGGTGGAACATATTTCATGAAATAAACTTCACTGGAATCATAAATTTGTAGTTGAGAGATTATTAGTTTGAACTTTATCAATAATTTTCTACTTAATGCTTTCACTACAAAAAATGATCGATTTTTTTGCAACGAAAAATTTGTCATTAATTCCGTAGCAAAATGAACATTGGCGATAGATTCCGCTCATCGTAAAATGCCTACTGCTGCAAATACGTCTATCGCTAATTTACTTGCGATGGAATTCCCATAGTTGCAAAAGTATCCGTCGCTAAACCTCGTCAATATATAGCGACAGATTTTCCGTCGTGAATTCTTTTTTTTTAAATATATATATTCTGGTTTTTTATATATCCTATTTTTTTAATATAAGTAATATTTACACAAATCCAACCTTATTTCCACAACCAATATAGCTACACAACTTCCACAACCAATACAACTACACAAATTCAACCATATTTCTATAATTCATAATACTAGTTCATAAACCGTCATAATAGTTCTAAGTTTATAGTAGTTCACAATCCATTTAATTTCATAATTGTTGGGGGAACCGACAACTCGACATTAGTATAATATTGTCCGCTTTGGGCCAAAATCCTCACAGTTTTGCATTTGGGCATCTCTATCCCAAAAGGTCTCATACTAATAGAGTTAGGTGGACTCTTATATACAATGAATCTCATCCTTGTTTCTCTGATGTGGAGCATGGGTTTGCCAAACCCAATAATCCTCCCCTCAAACCCAAGGCCCACAATCCCGTGTCCTTTCCCTCGATCTCAATTCATCTTGTACCGCCGTTAATTAATAGGACCCGCCGCCTGACCATCAGTGTCAAGAAGTTTTCAAAAAAAGGCACCCATTGTATCGTATTTTATCGAGGGCTTCCTCTCCTTGAGCCTTGATCCATCTCAACTCATCTTGCACAACCAATGGGACCCACCGCCTGACCACCTATCAGGTAGCTTTCGACACAAGGCACCCATAGACGATCCCTACTCTAATTGAGGGCTTCCCACATTCATGAGAGTCCACTCCAACAATTCTCCGCCTGCTGCTCAATACCACCTCAACTTTAGCACCTCCTCAGTATTTCGAGTTACCCAACAGTTTTGATCAACCTCAGTAGTACTCAAACTTAGTACTAGCTCAGTGATCATATCCGCAGAGTTTATCGAGGTCAAACTCTTGTGTTGACATTGTGTTGCAACACTTCTCCAGTCATACTCTTCCTCATATCATTCTGCATAGTCTAAGTCTACGAACCCCTTAACTGCAAGCAACTCGTGCCAGTCCCTTTGACTGCAAGCAACTCGTATCAATCCCTTTGACTGCGAGCTTCGAACCAGTCCCTTTGATTGCAAGCTTCGAACTCAAACCAGTGCCTCAAGCTGCGAGTTTCGAATTCGTACAAATCCATTTGACTGTGAGGCTTTGAACTCATACCAGTCTCTTTGATTGTGAGTTTCATGCTTGTCCCAGCCCCTTCAAATAATAGACTCTCTCTAACAGTTCCTTGAATGTGCAAAAGTAGCTTCATCGAACCTAATCGACTCCAGCAAACATCGCGAGCCCTGCTCCATCAAATTCGGTCTACTCCAGCAAACCTCGAGAGCCCTACTCCATCGAATCCTGTCTACACCAGCAAACCTCGAGAGCCCTGCTCTATCGAACTTGGTTCTTCGCTTCAACGATCCTCGATAGCCCTGCTCTATAGAAACTAGTCTTCACCAGCAAACCACGAGAGCTCTGCTCCATCGAACTTGGTTCTTTGTAGGCTGTGAACCATCTCAGCCTCCCCCACACCATATAGACCATCATGTGAGATGTACAACCTGAATTTAGTATCCAATTCAAGGTCGGGCCCAAAACTCCAATTTCTGATTGTTCTCTCCACACCTTTCGCAACATTGTGTCTCCCAGGCTTAATATTCGAGCACTACAAGCTCTCTCCAGTACATCCTTCTTCTGTTGTTCCGTCATCGTGTTGGTCAACACATCCTCCTCCTTCAAGGTATCTTCCACGCCTTGCTGCACAACACCGCTCGCATATTCATCCTCCACAGACCGAAGTCGTTCGATCATGTGAAATGCTTCACCTCGAATATTAGCTGAACCTACTGCAATCACTTTGACCGCATGTTCGATCCACGTTCACCGCTCCAATTTGTTGTGAATTGAAGCTATTGCACACATAAATTGAGGGCTTCCCACACTCATCAGAGTCCACTCCAACAATAATCGTTCAAATCTTTATAATTCTTTAGCGGCATTGTCAAACTGGAGTTCACTGCAATTACTGGACACCAAAATAATGTATTAATAATTCATACAATATTAACGTAAATATTAAATGATAGATAAACTAACTTTGTAGACTATTCATTAAGAGGCTTATACAGAGGTGATCCGTGATGTCGGTTCTACGCTGCACACCTAGATTACAAACAATTATACATATGACCGTAGATGAGCAATTCTATACATGAGTTACTCCAATTAATTGATGAATTTTGTTTTTGAATGAAGTTTGTTAACTATTTATATGAATGGAGTGTGAACTTGTTGATCATGAGCGCATGCAATCGCCTTGGATTTTCTCCATTAACTTCTTTCTTCGTTAATCTTCAAACATATATGGTAATACTTACACAAATTTGAGGATGTCTGCGCTCTTCTCTTATCTTCTACTTGTTGATTCTTCATGGTTATGAAAGAAATGATATTGCAGGATCCATTGGCGTTTGCCACGGCAACAATCAAAACCAAAATTGAATTGGGGGCTCTAATTTTTATTTTAAGATATATAATGGGGATGGGTGATTGAATTCAGCAAAACTGGGGGTTCGAGAGACTTGTCTAAGCTAAATAAAAAATATTAAAACAATTTGTGACTATTTAATAATTATTAGTTTATTTGTTGTGAGGCAATCACATTTTCAATCACCAAAGTTTTAATTTATTGTATTCATTCATCCATGTTCTATATTTAAAAAAAAAAAGAACTCAAATTTTTTGCACGCAAATTCAATTTCTAAATTGTTAAAAGGTGTACTTGCATCTCATATTATTCGATCCATGCATATGCATGCGTAACTCTTCTAGTTTTGTATCTTTTGTTTAGCTTAGTTGTTATTCCTTTCCTACTTTCTGTTAATTTAGTTTCTAGCTATTTAATCTTCATGTAATCATCATTATTCAATAAGAGAAGAAATTATTCTTTCTATCACGTTAGCAGAGTTAGATTTTGAAGTTATTTACACTCCCACCGGCCTGTTCTTATGCAAGTCAAAGAATGCTCAAGAAATTGAATACAAATACAATAATTCATTCTAACAATATAAACCTAATATTAATATAATAATCAAAGATAATAACCAACACTAGTAATGTTAATAATCGACTCCAGTAAAAAATATAGTGGAGAATAAAATTAAGATTTAAATAATTATATCACCTCGAAAAATGATTAAAAACAAATAAATTAAACTTTAATTTTCTTTTAATTTTATACAGTTAATCAATATTTTTTAATTAAAATTAGATGAATTTTCAATTTTCTAATTTTTAGTTGTATGTTATAATGTACTCTTTTTCAATAATATCACCGTTTCATTTAATATTTGAAAGTTTTAATATAATTATATGCTTTTTAGAAGTTTTATCGATCTAGGACCCGAAAGATAGTTTAATTATCGATTCAGGACCCGAAAGATTAATTCTCAATCCAAGACCTGAAAGATCACAAAAATTCTAAATCCAGGACCCGAAAGATCATACAATTCTCAATCCAAGACCTCAATATCATGTCTTGGATTGAGAATTGTTTGATCTTTCGGGTCCTGAATCGATAATTAAACTATCTTTTGGGTCATGGATCAACAATTTTCCTATTTTTTATTAAGTAGTGGTTATGACTCATGGGCCTATAAATACTTAAAAATGATGAAGTTAAAAATATAAAATATTTTGAAAAAAATTAATGTAGTAGTAGTTGCTGATATTGCACTGATGTGAAGTTTTTTTTTTTTTTTTTTGTTTGCTATAGTGGATACCTTATAATATAAATCCCCACATTCATTTCCCAATAGTTATACTTGTAGTTACAAGACTATGTGAATTAATTAAATATTTAAATAGACTTTCCATAACTATTATGGTCAATTAGATCCATCAATTTTTAAAATTTGTTCATTAAGAATTTTTAATTTTAAATTTCCTTTTATATCTCATTAAAAATATATGTATTTATACTTTTTTTTTTTGTTAAAGTCAACTCCAACTCGAAAAACCAAACTCAAAATCAAAATACATTAAATGTCACACTGAACATTAATTCATCTTCAATCCAAAACACCAAGTTCAAACTCAAACTCAAAAGAATATTCTGAATATATTCTTTCTTCACAATCTTTTATTCTTTTCAAATACTATCAAGAATATATTTATCAAATTTATAATTTGATTCCTTTATTAATTTTAGATAAAATATTACTTATCTTATATTAATGAAATGAATATATTTATTTAAGTATTAAAATATAATTTATTGAATAATAGACTTTCATTAAAACACATGTACAAACTAAATATTTCAACAATAGAAACACGGAAAAAATCACCAACTCAAAGAAACTATATTATTAATGTAGATCTTGCATTTATCTCAAAAAAAATGTAGATCTTGCATTAATTATACACCAACAAACTATAATGAAAGTAAATGAAAGTTTTTTTTAGGTTGCATCTGGTGGAGCAAGTTTTCACAAAAAAAAAAAAAAAAAAAAAAAAATAGGTTTGGGTTCGGTTTAGGATAGGAGTGTTCACAGTCATTGCCCAATAGTTATACTTGTAGTGACAAGACTTTGCGCATTAATTAAATATTCAAAGAGATCACAGCTGGTAGTTGTGGCCATTTACTGAATTGAGTTTCCAAGAAACAGCAGAAGTCTATTTCCTCAAACCTTATCATGAATCTGCGGTAAGATTTCCCCTAATTTAGTCTGTGGATTTCTTCCTTGAGATTTGATCAACAATGGCAGAAGCTGTCGTGTCGTTGGCTCTTGAGACCTTCCGTGATCTGCTGTCGGAAGAAGCAAGATTCTTATTCGGCGTGGGAGGTGAAGTGAAGGCTCTTGAAACGCAGCTGAAAGAGATCAAGTGTCTTCTCCAAGATGCTGACAGAAGACGACATCAAAATAAAACCATCTCCAACTGGATTGCAGAGATCAGAGATCTCGCATACAAAGCTGAAGATATCATCGAAACATATGCTACTGAAGTATCTTCCAAGAGAGGTCGAGGCCTCAAAAACCTCCTCCGCAGATTTTCTTGCATACTGAGCGAATTTCGCTCGCTCCACCAACTAGGCTCCGAGATTTCACAAATCAAATCGGAGCTTGCAAGAGTTGGCAAAAGTATGCAGGACTACGGCATACGAAGCATCATTCAAGGGGAAGGCTCCACCTCCACCGCTCAGCAGTGGAAAAGGCAAGCCTTTCCTGATTTTCAGATTGAAGATTGCTTTGTGGGCAAGGAGGATGAATTGCAACAGATTGTTTCTCTTGCTCTCGATGATAAACAACATCGAGTGATTTCAGTATGGGGAATGGGCGGTATAGGCAAAACCACCATTGCCAGGAAAGTGTATAACCACGATGATATAAAACGTTACTTTCAAAGTTTTGCATGGGTTTGCATCACTCAACAATGTCACATCAGATCGGTTTTGGAGGATGTGTTGAAACAGCTAAACCCTCTGATGAAAAGGGATGTTATTCCGAGTCTGAGCAATACAGAGTTGATTGAGGAACTGGGCAAAGTCCAAAGAGATAAACGCTGCATCATTGTTCTTGATGATCTTTGGGAAACAGATCATTGGAATGGTCTCAAGCATGCGTTTCTTGTTGAAGGAGTGAAAAGCAAGATCTTGGTGACCACGCGTAAGCAAAGGGTTCCCAATATTGGATCTTCAATACAACTCGGCCTCTTAAACATGGACAGCGGCTGGACACTGCTCCAGAAGAAGGCATTCTTGGGCAATATTGCAGGTCACTGTCTCACTCTTTGCATAAATATCATTTATGATGTTATTCAATACTTAATTAAATTTGCAATACTTTTTGTACAATGAACAACAACGGAACAATTTGTGCATCCATGCAAAGCTCATAGTGAGTTTGGCCTGTGATTCAAGGCCCCATAACTGTGCATTACTTATTTATTTGATTTTGGATTTACAGACTTGGAAATTGACGCAAATTTGCTTGGGAAGATCGGGAAAAAAATGGTACAAAAATGTGGTTTTTTGCCCCTTACAATATCTTTACTTGGTGGAGTGTTAAGTAAAAAGAAATCCATGAGGGAGTGGGAGATGGTAGAAGAAAATATGAATGTGTGTCTGTATAGGGGTGATGATCTTGAAAAGGAAAATGAGATACATGCGGTGCTGAATCTAAGCTATGAAGATCTACCTTTTTACTTGAAGCCATGCTTTCTCTATCTGGGTCTATTTCAAGAAGACGAAACTATACGGACAACTGATCTCTATAGAAAGTGGATAGCACATGGAATGATTTCACATGAGAGTCGAGAAGATGAGTCTTTGGTGGACATTGCAGAGCTCTACTTAAGTGAGTTGGCATCCAGGTCCATGGTTGAAGTTGAAGTTCTTAATGTGGGTTCCATAACAGGAAGAAAATATCTATGGTGCAAACTTCATGATGCTGTGAGAGAGCTATGTTTGAGTTCTGGGAAAATGGAAGGCTTCGGTTTGCAATCTTTGGACTATCGAGATGGAAAGCTAATGCATGGCTCTTTTTCCAGTGTAAGAACACGCCATTTGGCTATCAACTTCAAAGGAGAGAATGAAGAACAAGCAAACGGTGGTGAGTTTGCAACCAGTGCTGATGAAGATACTTGCAAATCTGTTCGATCTCTCATACTACGCAATGGTAGTGTGAAGGAAATTGAGTTTCGAGACATTGGAATTGATCTTCTAACATTCAAACTGCTCCGAGTGTTGTATTTTCTTAGATTAAGATTTAAAGGAAGAAAGCTGTCGAGAGGGATTGGAAACCTGATTCACCTTCGATATTTACATTTTGATGGTTGTGAATTGGATGAGCTACCATCAAGCATCAGAAATTTGTCACACCTACAGACCCTTGCTTTAGCAACATCATGGGACGTTAGAGTTCCAAATGTCTTTAACAAGCTGCTCCGGTTAAAGCACTTGATGCTCCCTCGATACTCGGATGATAGAGTGGGAGACTATGCATTGAAACTTGATGAAGGACTAGATGAACTGGAGACTCTCTATGGGTTCGACAGCTCAGTGCATCAACTAAAATCTATTACCAGACTAAAGAATCTTCAATCATTAGAAGCTACAGTGCGCGACAACGAAAGCTTGTCAGAAGTGATTGATTCGGTTGCTGGAGAATGGAAGGGGTTAAAGTTTTTTACAGTTATTGTGGTGAAAGGTTGTGACTTTACATCAACAGAAGAAGGATTGATGGTATTCAAGAAAATGCTGGCTTGTCCCAATCTTATTCAGTTGTTGATTAGAGTTAAAATTGGGAAGCAACTAGAGGAGTGCAGAAGCTGTGTAAGTAGCTCAACAATTGTGCGCTTGTGGTTGTGGGATTGTAAGATTGAGGATGATCCAATGGATATACTGGGAAACTTTCCTGTGTTGAGAGAATTGCTTTTAGGGCGGGAGTCCTATGTTGGGGAGGAGATGAGGTGTCCTGCATTCAGTTTTCCTCGACTCAAGGAGCTTCAGCTAGAGGGATTACCAAATTTGAGGGAGTGGAGAATAGAGGAAGGAGCCATGCCCCTTCTTTCGGAAATCGAAATCATTGATTGTTCAGATTTGACGATGCTTCCAGATGGACTAAATTTCATTCTCAGTCTTCAAAAACTGACAATTACAGAAATGCCAAGCTTGGGCAAACGGGTTTTGGCATCAGAAAATGGTGGTGGTGAAGGAGGAGTTGGAGAAGATTCGTACAAAGTCCGGCATGTGCCTTCCATTATCATCAACAATTCAATAACTTAAGTTTTTATTTCTCATTCCCGTATTAGTTCTAAACTTGTAAGTTAAATCTGTCATGTCTTCTTTTCTATTCACATAATCAAACTAGTGAGCTCACTCACCGTATATATATAGAGGGGAATCTATAGCACATAACTTCTTTTACTAATATTGAATGATATAAGCACATATATATAGCACAGTCTGTGTGAAGTGTAACTGCATATGGATGGTTTTAGTCAAGGTTGTAGAATACGCTAGGCCCTAGTCGTACGGTCGGGTAGCGCCTACGGAGCCTAGACGGTTTCTAGGCGGTTTCTAGACGGTCAACCTATTTTTATATATATATATATATATCATATATATATCTTAAATATAAAAATAACACAATAAAATATCATTACAACAAACCTATTTTTAAAGTTCAAATACCTCAAAAATCAACAAATACCATAAAAAAAATAAGTACAAATCATCAAAAGTCTCATTGTTCAAAGAGAGAGCAGTCGAGCAGCAGGGTAGTAAGGTACAAAGAAGGAATTAGAGATTGGAAAAATTAAAATAAAAATCCTAATTTTCAATTTTTAGTTTTTAACTTTTTTTAACGATTTTAAGTTTCATAAATTTGTGAATGACAACTTTAACAAGGAAATAGGTATTGGAATGAAATTAAAAATTAATTTTTTCATTTTTTTATTTAAAACCGCACAATACCGTACAGAATAGCCGAATAGGCCGTCTAGACGCCGTACAACCCGTACAGAATAGCTGCCTAGACCGTCTAGACGCCGCACAGAAACCGTACAGTTTTCAAAACGTATAATAGAGGCGTACAGGAGTATTCGAGACGTCCAGCGACCGCCTAGCGTATAGGCGCCGTATAGGCGGCCGCCTAGGCCGTATTTTACAACACTGGTTTTAGTTGGCAAAGAAGAGGAGCTCATTTCATAACATATTTTAACAAGAAACCTGAATTTACAATTGGAGAATCTAGCCTTTGGAATTAAGTTGTTATCTGTGAATAGATTAAGATTGATTCTCTTTTTAAGTTTTAGTTTCAGAGTTTCCACACACACTTATTATAACTAGAACACCATTCTCTCAATAAAAATTAGTTATTCACTTAAGTGTATTTTTATATTTTAAGCATTTCGATAAAGATATAAATGTATTTAATATTGTATATTATTGTAGCAAGTCATGATAGTTGTGTATATAAAAAGTGTTTAATAGAAATATAAGATTTTGCATAATAAATTTTGGAAAGACTTTTTTATACACTATATTTTGTGTAAATATTTTTTAATCTACTTAGATTTACAAATTTAAATTGTAAGACCTGCTCAACATATAATTGGTAATGATTGAAAATTACACAGAAATATTCTCATCCCTCTAATTTGAATTTTTTTTTTCCCGAAATCAAATGGATCGATTATGAAAATTTCTTAGGAAGAGGAAGACTCCACCCGATCTGTACCTATTGTTCAAAGTTTGTTTTAAATTTTGTATGAGCCTAGTTTGCAATGTTGATTGTATATCATACTTTTCTGTGAATCAATTTTAATTATATCATTCTTTATAACTTTTGAAATTTGGTATACATACAAGAAAGTTCATTTTTTAAATTCAGATCCGAACTAAAAACCATTAATGAACAGTGACCTAAAATCTGGGCGTCTATTTTATTGATCTGATGGCTGAATTAATGACACGTGGCAGATAGTTTTTTTTTATTTATTTAATTGAAAGGGTGTTATGGGAAGAAAATATTATGTTAATTTTTGGTAGATTTTATATAATAGGCAGTTACCTAATTTCATGCTAAATTAAATATTAAACATATCTTTCCAAATTCTTTTTTATTTATTGAATTCATTCTCAACGTGAATTAAACAAAAAACCCTTCTCATCATTCCAAATCCTCCCTCCAAAGAAGAAACGAAATCCCTTCCACGGTCGGCTGCGGCTGCGTTTGAGGCTGCACCATCGTCATTTCTTCTTCCTCTAGGTTATCCTCGGTTGCTAGACATCGCATCGAAATTGGCGGTCGATCCTTGCTGACTGCTTACAACCATGTTTCTCATGTTGTAACTTCGGGTGTTCACGCTTACAACCAGCTGCGGTGAATACTATTGCCTTCCCACTGCCCCTGCGTTCGGTGGAATGTAAGGTGCTACTACCGATGGAGAGTACACGTTTGAGTACCCACGCCCAGCCCCGTCCATCTGCCTGGCGATCTGAACCAAAGATGAGTATGATTGGAGCATAGGGCCTTGAATCTGACATCGCAACTTGATTTTTGAATTTTTTGTTTTGACTCTTTGTATTATTTTTCAATCTTTTATTGTTTATATCCTTAGGCTTAAAGTGTTTTTTTTATTATTTTTGTGTCATATGCGATCATCATTGTTATTTTAAATGTGTGTCATTATTTTTGAACAAATATTTCATTGTTCTAATTATTGTTTAATGGATTGTTAATTGTTTATTTATTTTCTACATTGTGTGAACTCAGTTAATATGTAGCATTGTACGTTGTTGATATTTATCATCGTTACTTGTATTCAATATCATTTTATCAAAAATTGTTTGTTTAATCTTAATTGATTTTTAATACACCTCTAAGATCATTGTTATATTTATTCAATATCATTGTACGAATAATTAAAGCTGTTTATACATTTAACGATAATAGATTAGTGAAAGTTGAAACCGCACCCGATAAAACAGCCGAAAAATCTTATTTCACCTTGCAGTTTATCAGACTTTAACATAATTACATTACAATGACACACAAAGCCATATACAATGATAACGATTAACTTAAGATTATGGAATAAATCGTGGTGTATTTTTTTTTGTAACCGCACCCCACAAATATGCAACATAATTTTATTTCTCTTTCCAATTTATACGATAATAATGGAAAAAATCGTGGGGATTTGTTTTGGTAACTGAATTCAAAAAATCAGCATGAAGATTTAATTTCATTTCAATTTTTTCCATTTATGACTAATTATATATATAGAGAGAGAGATTCACTCAAGTGCTAAAATTAAAGTTTGTGCTAAATATGAATGAATCTCAGCCTTTGGATTGATAGCATCAATGGCTGAGATTAAAGCATAAAGATTAAAAAATTAAGCATAATTTATGTTCGTGCTTAATTGCTTTATAAATCGTGCTTAATTCGATTAAGCATGATTTATAAAGCAAAAAAGCATAAAAACTGGGAAAATGTTTTAATCTCAACCATTGAAATTTTTAGATAAATGGTGTAGATTCATTCCTATTTAGCACAAACTAATTTTTAGTATGTGAGTCACTCCCTATATATATATATATAGAGGTTAGATCATATGAGAATACACTACTACAAATTAAGGCTATAGTGACACTCTTTTCCTAACAAGTATAGAAAATTGTTATAATATTATATTTATCATGACAAGTGTTGGGAAAAGATAGCAATAAATATTTAATAAATATGTTTTTTAAATTTAAAAATAATTATAAACTTTATAAGTGTTTTACCCAACAGTTGATAGATGATGTGAGGAAAAGAATTTCACAAAATAAATTAAAAAAATAGACATCTTTTGCCTAATATAATATGCTGTCAAGAAAACTATAATTCAAATGAGAAATAAATAAAAAATGAAAATTATTCAAACATAAAAATATTTAGCGGGATTTTTTTTCACTTTCCCTCCTTGTAAATTAAGGGTTAATTAATATATTAAGGAATACTTACTATCCTTTGTTTCTAATTCAATTCTCAATCCTCTCATTAGGTTTCATGCGCCTCTGTCCAGTTCAGCGATGGAATCGACGTTTGTAGAAAAAAGTTCGATTCTTCCCCCTAAGGTTTTTCCTTTTCCTCTCTCATTCCATATCTTCTTCCTTAATTGTGTGACGGTAAGCCGCAATTAAAGATGAAGATTTCGTGTGAATTGTTCCATTTGGGTGTTAATTTTTTTTCAACATAGAAACAAGTCTTTCTTTTACACAGTCCTTCGAGAAATTCAAGAAGTTTCAGATAAGCAGTGGAAGGTTGTCCCTCTATCTCTCTCTATTCGCAAAATTTCACTTATATCGTATACTTTTGTAGATTCTGGATTGAACGCCAATTAGGTATGGTGTTGATAGAATTATGTGCGTTGGCTTGGGTATCCGGTGAGTTTCTTTGTCTACCCTAATTAGTGGTGACTGAAATTCTTTGTCTTGATCGGCAATATTTCTTAATTTCAGTGTTGCGGTAGTATGAATTTGTAGAAATCAAGTGAAATGAGTATGTGAGATGTTGTTATTTCTTGAATATATATATTTTTTTCATTTGGATTGTTTCTTTCTTAATTCTTGTTTTCTTAGTATTGGCATTCTTGATTGGACTTCTTGTTTGTTGAAAACCTCTTAGATTTATTTCTGAAACACTTGCTTGATTTACTTCTACATCATCTTGCAAGCTTTGCTATGTTGAATACATGATGTAGTCTATTTTACTTAGTCTGATAGTCAGACATGTTATCTTGGTGATATGAAGATTAAACTTGTCTTTGTAATAATTTTTTCGATACATGTTTGCTACCTAAACATTTGTTGGATTCTCATGGCTTAAAAGGTTAGTTTTTAGCATCTTATCTTATTGTTTTGAAATATGAAATTTTTGTTGCACTACTGCTATCTGGAACTGAGAACTTTCAGAGATGTGAGAAACTTTTTGTGTTTCTTTGTTATCCTGTTTCTTTGGCTGTCATTGGCAGTGATTGAGATTGAAGAGGGAGATGGAGGTAAGTATTCTTTGACTTCAGACATTGTGCTCGCTAATTGGGATGTTTGCAAGAACCATATCCTTGATCTGTGTATATTTATTTTTCTTATTTTTTTTAGATCAAGCCTTTGCTTGATGAAGATAACTGGTGTGTGATTGGAAGAGTATTGACAGTAATGATTGAATCTAGTTAATTAAACAAGTTTCTCATATTATATCTGTTTTGTTTGCCTCGGAAAATGGAAAATAAAAGGCAGCATTGCAGGAGAGCAACTTCTAAAGCCCTTGGACATATATATATATTTTTTCCATTTTTTATTATTAGGGTGATTTTGATGTTAACTTTCAAAATTGTTGGTAGAATTTTCATTTTTGTACATTAACGAACAACTTGTCAAATTAATTTACTACTTTATTGAATATATTTATAGATATTGTGAAGTATAATTTATTTATGTTTTTATTTGTTGGATTACTTATTTTGCTTATTGGCATCCTCCATGGATAGACTAAAAATTTTCTTTTAATGAACACGATTCTTAATTCTTAAATTAAATGACAATATATAATAAAATTGTAAAATAAAAAAATTATAATTCATAAATATAATTATCTTTGCTGACACGTAAAATTGTTATCTTAGTATGTTTTTTATGGCATGAGTAATTGTGAATTAAATAATATTTGCCAACAGTAAAGTTTGTCATCTTATATTTATTTTACCGATAGGTAGATGTGTGAGAATTCGTTGGATTATCTTGACACCACTTGCTGTTGTTATTAGACTCTAACCTATCGTGACACCTTTTGGGACGACAGGATGTAATAGTTTCAGGATAGAGTAATGTGTCGGGATAGCTTTGAATAAATGACATATAATCGTGTTAGGAAAGGCTTTATTTGTAGTAGTGATAGATGTTAATGTAAGAAATGAGAATAAATCTCAGCCTTTGATTTCACAAGATTTGCGATCATGCTTTAATAATTTTCGTCTTCATTTTATCCTCCGCAAACTTCATTATTATATATTTAAGGGTATCATTGTCATTTAGTCTGATGGTATCTACCTCAAATAATTTCCATTTTCATTTTATCCTTCGCGAACTTCATTATTACATATTTGGATCTGTAATTCCTTTTCTTTTCGATTTTTCATAAGATTCCGATTGCCTTGTTGAGTCATCCAATACTCTAAAATTAAATTTAATTTTATTATTATTTAATTGAATTTTCTAATTTAATGAAGTTTTAAATAGATAAAATGAACTTAACATATTCTTCTGAAAAATTGGATTTTATTTTTATTTAATTTAATTTTTCCATTTAATGAAGTATAGAGGAGATAAAATGAAGAGAACTGTTTCTAAAAATTTGATTTTTTTTTCTTTTAATGATGTAAATAGGAGATAAAATGAAGAGAACTGAAATACTTTTTTCAAAAAATTGATTTTATTTTTATTTAATTTAATCTTTTCCATTTAATGAAGTATAGATGAGTTAAAATGAAGAGAACTGTTTCTAAAAATTTGATTTTTTTCATTTAATGATGTATATAGGAAATAAAATGAAGAGAATTGAAATCATTTTTTACGAAAAATTGATTTTTTTTATTTAATATATTTTATAATAAACAACAATTGAGATAAAATGAAGAATAATTCAGATATAATGAAGAACTGCTAAGATAAAATTCATGTCACGTGTAACATCAAAATTCACATCGAATTTATTTTATAATGAATCACAATTGAGATAAAATGAAGAATAACTAAGATATAATGAAGAACTGCTAAGATAAAATGATGCCACGTGTAACATCAAAATTCGAATCAAATTTATTTTATAATGATTCGCAATTGAGATAAAATGAAGTATAATTAAGATAAAATGAAGTATATAATACATAAAATGAATAAAACACAACTTTTGCGCCATGTACGTTCGTAATGACTATGTTGCCCTTTAATGAAGTAAAATGAGGATAATATGCCGCGCTTTTTGTTAAAGCTCTTATGTAATCTGGATTGTTCATGTTGTCAAATCTATGGACGAGATTTATTCTCATTTCTCATGATATGGGCTATTCTCGCCACATCAACACCTATATAGATATATATATCTATATATATTTTATAATATTAAAATATAATAAATAAAATCACAAAATATGTATATGTATATATTTCATTTAATTATTCAAAAACTAAATCTAATTTCAATTTATTAATATAATTATAATATAAAATACTTTCTATATTTCATAAAGATATTTCTGATAATATACCAAACTTTTCTACCATACCTTATACTATATTGAATTTTACGGCACTGTACTGAAGTTTTCGATATACATTACCGAATTCTCAGTATGGTTACAATATGATATCATTTTTTTTTTTTTTTTTTTTGTTTTGAATAAGTGTACATTAACTTAAACTCACACACACACACTCACACACCCAGATGTCCCCCTGGGAGCTCGAACCTGTGACCTCTCAGTCACAGGAAAGGTGCTTTAACCACTACACCCCGAGCGAAGGGACAATATGATATCATTTATATACTATCATCGTACCATTATTTTGGTATGCTGGTATCGTACAATTTTTTTTTATATCCTATAACTTACGATTATTTCTACTAATATTTATGTAAAAAATATGTTTGTTTCAATAATACTCAAATAATACTATTTAAGTGAAAAGAAAATATAAAAATAGATGTTCTATTTTTTTATATTTTTAAGTTTTTTTTCTCAGCCCTAATATTTCATATCTAGTTATATATTTAAATTTTGAAACATAAAAATACAAATACAAAGAATACACAAATGGATTTTTGATTTATAAAATTAACTCATAATACATTTATATTAGTATTATTTGAAATAATAAATAAAATATATTAGTGAAATTAAAATATGTAGAAAAACTGACACAAATATTTTTTTAATATTTTTATTATTATTTTACTTTGTATATATTAAAATATAAGAAAACATAGGAAATATAATAAATAAAAAATAAAATTGTAGTTGATGTGATATACTTTTTTTATATAAAAAATGGTAATATTAGGAATTTATTTATTTTAAAAAGTATTTATTACGTTAATATAAAATTGTTTAACATGAAATTGAGAAATTTGAAAATGAGGTTAAAAATATATTAAAACTATTGCTAAAAATTAACAAAAAAAATTATTATTTATATATTTTGAAGGGAACAGTTTTTGGAGATTACTCTCCTTTAATATATATATAGATTTATTACGTTAATATAAAATTGTTTAACATGAAATTGAGAAATTTGAAAATGAGTTGAAAAATATATTAAAACTATTGCTAAAAATTAACAAAAAAAATTATTATTTATATATTTTGGAGGGAACAGTTTTTGGAGACTACTCTCCTTTAATATATATATAGATATATATAGATTGTATTTTCAATTAGTTTTATTTAATCTATTTTTTTTTAATTTCCACACAAATATTTTCAAGGTAACATATTTGTAATATCAAAATGATAGTAATAGAAAGTAGAAACTTATTCGCCTATAAATGTTAATTAATCGAATTTGCAATAAGAGCGGTAATAAACCAAGAATT
>JAPKLW010001809.1:0-10592 GCA_026898455.1 Plectranthus barbatus | reverse complement strand
CACTGAAGTAGTTTTATGTGGTTTTATGTAAACCTTATGTTTTGTGTATTCATTTATTTTTATTTTTATTTTTTTTTTTTTGAGGGAAAAACACACCAACTTTCATTCAAAGAACAATTACATATCGTCCATGATGGCTTGTTCAAGATATCTAGGTATGTAATTGATGAAACAACAGTTAGGCCCTTTAGCAACGGTTTAGGGTTTAGGGTTTAGGGTTGGCAATCTCCTTAGCGACTTCTTGGACGTCCATGACGATAACATCTTCATACGGATTGCCATGTGTCTTCCCGTTGATAATATGAATGAGTTGGAGGCTATCACTTTCAGCAAAATCCACATTCAGATCATGTTGTTTCGCTTTCATCACGGTGAATCGCAAAGCGATACCTTCAAGGAGTATGCTACTTCCTTGCGCAGCGCACGTATCTCGGCAAATTAGCTTAGGTCTTCCTTCATCGTCTCGAATCACACAAGCCATTCCGATCTCCCTCTCGTTCAACACAGCAACGTCCACGTTCATCTTCAACTTGCCTTTTGGCGGTTTCTCCCATTTCTGCAGATTTCTTGACGCCTCTTTTTTCAGCGCCTCTTTTTTTGCTGCTTCCATGTCTCTCCATTGAATCCAAGCTTTTTGAGTGATGTTATGAGCATCGGTTTCCTTTTTATCAAACTCCCATCTATTTCTTGCTTTCCATATCTCCCAAGCAGTTGTAAGAAATAAAGCTGTAAACTCACCTCCAAGATTCATGACCTTCCAGAGAACATCCCCAAAGGATGCTCGCTCGAATTTATCAACATCGAGTCGCAACTCAGACAAATACCACACCCGTTTCGTGTGTTCACAATAGAGGAGCAGATGATCAATAGTTTCGATATCCTCACCGCAAAGATTACAGATCGGGTCGATGGATACTCCTCTTTGTTTCAGCTTTTGTTTCACAGGAAGGGCTCCTTTACAAGCTTTCCAAGCAAACAGTTTAATTCGAGGTATAGTATTCGCCTCCCAGATTTTCGCCCACATCTTTGAGCAAATACTTGATGAAGCCCTGCCGTTTTTAACCTCAGTTTCCAAGTTGTAAGACACGTAATATGCTGATTTCACTGTGAAGTTTCCATGCTTTGTAAACCTCCAATACCTTTTATCTTTCTGATTACCGGTACCAAGGGGGATTGTCAAAATATCTTGTTCATCGTCTTCACCAAAGATGTCCTTGATGATTTCCCTCCTCCATTCTTTCTTATTGGAATCAATAAGGGTGGATACTTTCGAACTCGCTCTTGTCGGGTCCTTCATCATAACTGGTTTTCTAGCCTTGGCAACTCCAATCCAATTATCCCTGCCAATAACCGCTTCCTCTCCATTTCCAATTCTCCACGCAGACCCCTCACTTATGATTCGCACTGCAGCTCTGAAGCTTCTCCATAAGAAACTCGGTTGTTGCCCCAGGTCAGCGTCGAGAATATTTTTATTTGGGAAGTATTTTCCTTTAAGGACTTTAGCAGCCAACCGGTCCGGATTGATCAAGATTCTCCACACCTGTTTGGCTAGAAGAGCAAGGTTAAAACAGTGCAAGTTTCGGAAACCCATCCCCCCAACCTTTTTAGCAGTAGTAAGCTTTTCCCAGGATGACCAATGAATTCTCTGCTCGTTGTGGGTTGATGACCAGAAAAAGTTTGCTGTGAGCTTATCCACTTCTTCACAAAGAGTCTTAGGGATCAGAAAACAATTCATTAAATAAGTGGGAATAGCTTGGATAACGGCTTTGATAAGAATTTCCTTACCGGCTTGAGAAAGAGTTCTATCTGCCCAACCACAAAGCTTCGATTTAATCTTGTCCAAGATTCCCGAGAAAGCTTCTTTTTTCTTAGCCGTGATGATGCTAGGAATTCCCAAGTATTTTCCATTTTTGGACATCTCCTTCACTTGCAACACGTTCAAAATCTCGATCCTAGTATTCTCCTCAGTATTTGGTGAGAGGAGGATTTCTGATTTTTCGAGGTTGATCTTTTGGCCGGAATAAGCTTGGAAACTCTCAATCACTTCTTTTAAAACAATGGCTTCTTGAATTGTCGCTCTTGCGAAGAGGATTGAGTCATCTGCAAAAAAGAGATGAGTTATAGCTGGGGCATTTCTAGCCACCTTAACCCCACAAATTTTCCTTTGCTGCTCTGCTTGCTTCAAAAGGGTCGAAAAAAATTCTGTGCAGAAAAGAAAGAGGAAGGGAGATAACGGGTCGCCCTGCCGCAGACCTCTAGTAGGCTGAAATTTATCAGTAATATCACCGTTGATAAGAATTGAGTAAGAGACCGTAGAAACACAGTTCATGATAAGAGAAATCCATTTTGAATGAAAGCCAAGTTTAAGTAACATTTTCTCCAGGAAGTTCCAATCCACCCTATCAAATGCTTTGCTTAGGTCCAGCTTAATAGCCATGGATCCTCTTTTTCCTTTTTTCATCTTATTCATTGAGTGGAAAGTTTCAAAGGCAATTGTAGCGTTATCCGTGATCAACCTTCCAGGGACAAAAGCACTTTGGTTCTCAGATATAATATCAGGTAAGAACTTCTTAAGCCGATTTGCAATCGCTTTAGAAATGACTCTTGTGATCACATTTGACAGACTAATGGGTCTATAATCGGCGGGAGTTATGGGTTGCTTAGTTTTCGGAATAAGAGTGATGAATGTATTCATTTATTTTTAAATAGTAATGTATTTATTTAAAATCACATATTCAAATGTCCACGGAAGCTCGAACGCATTACACTTGATTACACGCAAGATATTTTAACCAGTGCACCTAAGTAGTTTAATGTATTTGATATGAACCCTTGTAGGAAAGAAATTGTCTCTCCGAATAAGTAAATTTATTAATCAAATTAATATATTTAATACTAATCTAATTAATACAAGATTTGAGTTCATATCTTTCGAAAGGTCTACCTTGAACTTCCTTTTCAAAGTATTTTTGCATACCTGTACCTTTATAAAAATCTTGCTTGGAGTTAGATTAGAAGGCTCTATGTAAATTAATGTCGCATTTAAATGCCACGTATAATTCAAGTTAATTCAAATACATCTAAACTATGCAAATATTGGACAAAATATAGCTTCTAAAACACGTATCTGTAATATTTTTAAATAATTTAAGTATTTATTTAAACATTCAAATAGTTTAGTATATAATTGAACATTTTGTCAATATTAATATATGGCATCCAATATTTATAGAAATAAGATAAGAGGGTGATGAGGCCAAATCCGGATTCCTTGCTTTACTTGTTTATTCATCTCATGTTTTGATTCTTTTCTTCATGATTGATCTCCACAAAAAGGTTTTACATTAATGTAAAAGCATCCCTCTTTAAATAAGAACACCACCCTAATCTAATCGAGTTTTGTCTCCAAACACAATGAATTAAAGATGAACACATGCATTTATACAGATACACAATCCATGCTGTCCATCCTTCAAATTCTTGAAACTTCTGCCATCCTCGACTTGTTGAAGCTTGGTAAGACCATCACTTTCCTTCCTTTTCAATTCTTCTGAACCAGCAGTTACCTTGTATTTTTTATTTTTTTTCAAAAATTGGTTGTTTAGAATCTACAATATTCAAAAGAGTGTGGCACAAAGCATTCACATATGTTTTAAAATAATTAAATTTTATTTGTGTTTGCTTAATGATATGTCAAATTATTGCAACATTGTAAAATTCACTAAATTTTGTTCTGGCATTAGAATAGGGTCTATGTGGTTTTAGGTGGCAAGCCCAAGTCCCTATAATTAATAAATAAGAAAGTTGCTTGATTATGTTAATTTACTATGTTCCTCGAATGCTACATTTATATTCAAGTAACGAGATGAATGTAATTAAGCAATATGATCGATAAACAAAATTAAGCAACTTTCTCAAATCTCACGGTAAGATTTTTTGTCACATATTTATAAGATAAAATTGTAATAATAAAACAAAGATATCAAATTTTCATATAGTAATATAATTAAAGTTAATTTAACTTTTTATTTTAAAAATATTTATATAGGCGCCTTAAAGCTCTAAATAACAAAAATTCGAATCATGAAACCGATTTTATTAGTTTTGGATTAGCGGGGTCGCTCAGTCCGATTCTTATAATTATAATTTTAGCAGTTTTGGAAATTATTTAATTCCCAAAATCCCAAGTAGTGCGTAATTTGTACAAACATATTTTATTTTTTTTAATAAGAAACTGCCATATAGTTATTAATAGTGGGCAATGATGTTCTATTTGGCATTCTATTGTTTCAATTACTAATTTTAATTAATATTTTTATGATTAAAAAATCATAGTTAAAATTTGAAAATTAATTGCTAAAAAAATATTATATATATACCCTATTAATTAGGTGGAAGGAATCCTACGGTTGAACTTATAAATTAATCCAAACTATAATAAATTAAAATCATGAAATATAAAAAAAATTAATAATTTTAATAGTGAAATTGGGTGTGGAACATGAAAAGTGGAACAAATCATATCAAGTAGGGGAAAAAGTCTAATAATCTATCTATATATTAAAGCATGGTGAAGAAAAAAAATGGAAGGAATGGCTATGTATTAATATTACTCTATCAAAATACATTATGATTTAATAAAGTAATTATAAATTTTGTCTAATAAATATCACTTTTTTAAAATTTTCATATCAATATAATAAATTAATAGAGTTCCAACTTTTTCCTCCAAAATTATTGAAAATTGCGTACATGTTGACATAAAAAATATTAAATAAATTAATAATAATTTTGAAATTATTATTTAATAGTTGAAAATTGTGTACATATTGAAAAAATATTAAATTAATTAATGATGTTTTTGCAATTATTATTTAATAATTGAAGTATCCCAAATTATAAAATATGTTGAAGAATTTGTACATGTTTAGAAAAATATTTTTGCAATTATTATTTATTAAGGATTTTATTGTCCTAAACCACTATAAATTAATCTTTTTGTAAATTCAATAAAACAAATCAAACATAAAACTTTACAAAATACGAGTTCAATTACAAAAAACGCACACAAATATTGTTTTATTTAAATTGTTAAAATTATTTATTGTATATGTTATAATATACAAAATAGCAAATAAAATAAAAATAAATATTGATGTGATGTTTTTGAAATAAAAATGACAAAAATATAATTATTGTGATTTTTTATTTTGTTTTTGTATATTTATATAATTACGGATATATTGGGCTAAAATCTATATATAATTTTATGTATAAGGTATTAAAGTGTAATTATAATTGTAATTTCATATATAATTATTGCTAAGATTACGGCTATAATTACGACAATAATTATATTTAATCCACTAAATAAAATAAATATGCTAAAAAGAACTATGACAATTGTTTTATAAACATTTCATAGTTGAATATTTTAAGTATAGAAAATGCAAAACTAAAAAAATCATCCATTACTATTATATTTTACACTCAAATTTAAGTAAAAAAATTATAGGAAAAAAAATTGCCCAATACACTTAGATCACTCTCAAAATTATGAAATTATTCATTCTTTTGATACAATCAAATATTGAGTTTATTTAAGATTTTTTTGAATAATTTTACTTTTCCCACCATAAAAAAATGTATTTCTTCAATCATTCCTTCATTTGCACTTAAATAAAATAGTATTATACCGTCACTTTTCATTTATTCGACCATTTCATTTCTGAAATAAAATGAAATAAGTATCAAATTATTACACAAAATAAAACAAGTATCATTCAATAATGGTTCATGCCCAAAATATAAATTTAACTTAACCGTTCAATAAAACAATATCAACATATTTTTTATGAAATGAGGATAAATTATTTTGATTTTTTTATTTTACTTAAATTAACATTTTTATTTAATGTTTAAAATATATAATTTGGGTATAGTAGTTTCAAAATGTGAACTGTTCAACATATTTTCATAACCGTTTAATAATATATTACTTAAGATACAATGTTTTTGTGATCACATTTTTATATAATAAAATATAAATAATAAATATTATTCTTATGTTTTATACAATAAGATACAAAAATTATTAAATTCTTGAATTGTAACTGAAACAAAAAATTAACATGGGTACATGCCACGACACGCGGATATTCTGTGCAACGCACGGATGAATGACTAGTCTATATAATAAACTAATAGAGTTCCAACTTTTTCCTCCAAAATTATTATGTACATGTTGACATAAAAAATATTAAATAAATTAATAATAATTTTGAAACTATTATTTAATAGTTGAAATTATTAAATTAATTAATGATGTTTTTGTAATTATTATTTAATAATTGAAGTATCCCAAATTATAAAATATGTTGAAGAATTTATACACGTTTAAAAAAATATTTTTGCAATTATTATTTAATTGCTAAAATGTGTGCAGTTCCAATTTTTTCAAAAAAATTACATTTTGAATTATTTTCTATAATGTTGCATTTGTTGTTTCTAATCGAATAGTGATTAGATATTATTTTTAGTAAAAATTTATTTTCATATATTTTTATTTAGAAGTGATTTAATTTTAAAATCATTAATTTTATATAAATTAAACTATGATCTAGAATATCAAGTTTAGAGTTTTTAAATTGCAAAAGTTATTTTGAAATAATAATAAAACAAGAATATTTGCACGCAAATTGGATATTATTTTAATTTTAAATTCATATTATTTTGAGGAATAAGTGCTTTTAATTTATTAATATATATTTATTTTTACAAAAATAACCTAATATTTATGATTTTATAAATATTAGACCTTAAGTTGGGTAAATGAACAAACTTAGAAATTATACAATAATTTTCAGTTTAAGATATTAATTATAAATATAAACAAATATTGTGCGTAAAATCATAATTTTGTAAGCATTATGTTATTTTTGTAAAGTTGTCAAATGTTAGGAGTTTAAATTTAAAATTTTTATTTTGAGTACAAATATGAATAAATAATATTTCTGGTGAAAGTTTTTATGACAAGTTCAAGTATTTTCATAGATTTTTATACAATATGTAATTAGTATTATTTTAAACAAACAATGTAACATCTTTACTGAAACATGTAAATTATCTACATGATTATTGATATATAATAGAAACATAATTTATTATTTAATAAAGTGAATAATATTATTTATCATAATATTTTTAATTAGATTATTTGTATATATTATTCACAATAATATTTGTTTGCGCAACACGCGGTTGTAAATCTAGTGATACATTATATGTGAAAAGAACTTGAATATATATATATATATATATATATATATATTAATTATTTTTTAATTTTCTTATTTTTAAACTATAGAAGACGAAATAGATGCAATGGCAGAAGCAGTGGTGTCAGTTGCTCTTGAAACCTTTCGTGATTTGTTGCTGGAAGAAGGAAGGTTTCTATCTGGCGTGGGAGGTGAAGTGAAGGCGTTGGAAACGGAGTTGAAAGAGATGAAGTGTCTCCTTGAAGATGCCGACAGACGACGGCATGAAAGCAAAACCATCGCCAATTGGATTGCGGAGATCAGAAACCTCGCATACACAGCTGAAGATATCATTGAAACATATGATACAAAACTCTCTTCCAAGAGAAGACGAGGCCTTAAAAACCTCATCGGTAAATCTTCTTGCATCTTCAAAGAATTTCACTCACTCCACCAAATAGGCTCTGAGATTTCACAAATCAAAGCTGAGCTTGCAAAGGTTAGCAAAAGTATGCAGGACTACGGCATACGAAGCATCATTCAAGGGGAAGGCTCCACCTCCAACGCTAGCATTAATCAACAATGGAAAAGGCAAACCTTTCCTGATTTTCAGATTGAAGATTGCTTTGTGGGTAAGGAAGATGAACTGAAACAGATTGTTTCTCTTGCACTCGATGATAAACAACATCCAGTTATTTCAGTATGGGGAATGGGCGGTATAGGCAAAACCACCATCGCCAGAAAAGTGTATAATCACAATGATATAAAACATTACTTTCAAGGTTTTGCATGGGTTTGCATCACTCAACAATGTCAGATTAGATCAATTTTGGAGGATGTGTTGAAGCAGCTAAATCCTCCGATGAAAAAGGATGTTATTCCGAGTCTGAGCAATATAGAGTTGATTGAGGAACTAGGAAAAATACAAAAGGCTAAACGTTGCATCATTGTTCTAGATGATCTTTGGGAAATGGATCATTGGGATGGTCTCAAGCATGCCTTTCTTGTTCAAGGAGTGAAAAGCAAGATCTTGGTTACCACGCGTAAGCAAAGTGTTGCCAATATTGGATTTCCAATACAACTCGGCCTCTTAGACATGGTAAGCGGTTGGGCACTACTCCAGAAGAAGGCGTTCTTGGGCAATATTGCAGGTCACTACAGTCTCTCTCTGCATAAAATTTAATTTATGATGTTATTCAATACTGAAATTATGAAAAGCGATAGATGTCTTCGAGCGAATGAAGAGACTCCAAAAAAAAAAAAAAAAACACAAAACAACCAAATTTAATATATGCAAAAGTCTTGACGTACTCATCTGCAAGATATTTGTTGACCTTTTAATGATATAAGAATTTTTTAGAAGCTTGCAATATGTTTTGTGTAATGAACATGTTTTGTGTAATGAACAACAACCGAACAATGTGTGCATGCATGCTAGCTAGGTTCATAGTGAGTTTGGCCTGTGATTCATGGCCCCATAACTGCGCATTACTAATTTATTTGATTTTGGCTTTACAGACTTGGCAATTCATGACACCAAAATGCTCGACAAAGTTGGGAAAGAAATGGTAAAAAAATGTGGTTTTTTGCCCCTTACAATTTCTTTACTTGGTGGAGTGTTGAGTAAAAAGAAATCTATTAGGGAGTGGGAGACGGTAAAAGAAAATATGAATGCATATCTGTATAGGGGTGATGATCTTGAAAAGGAAAATGAGATACATGCGGTGTTGAATTTAAGCTCTGAAGATCTACCTTATTACTTGAAGCCATGCTTTCTCTATCTGGGTCTATTTCAAGAAGACGAAACTATATGGACAACTGATCTATATAAAATGTGGATAGCACATGGAATGATTTCACATGAGAGTCGAGAAGATGAGTCTTTAATGGTCATTGCAGAGCTCTACTTAGGTGAGTTGGCATCCAGGTCAATTGTTCAACTAGAAGTAATTGATGAGGACTTCATGTTAGGAAAAAAATATTTGTGGTGCAAACTTCACGATATAGTGAGAGAGGTATGTTTGAGTATCGGGAAAATGGAAGGCTTCGGATTGCAAACTTTGGACTATGTAGATGGAAAGCTAATGCATGGCCCTTTGTCCAGTGTAATAACACGTCATTTGGCTATTAACTTGAAAATAGAAAACTCAAAACCAGCAAATGGTGGTGAGATTGCAATCCGTACTGATGAAGATACTTGCAAATCTGTTCGATCTCTCTTACTACGCAATGGCAGTGTGAAGAATATTGAGTATCGAGACATTGGAATTGATCTTCAAACATTCAAACTGCTTCGACTTTTGTATTTCATTGGATTAAGATTTAAAGGAAGAAAGCTGCCGAGAGGGATTGGAAACCTGATTCACCTTCGATATTTATGTTTTCATAGATGTGAATTGGATGAGCTACCATCAACCATAAAGAATTTGTCACATTTACAGACCCTTGATTTATCAACATCATGGGATGTTAGAGTTCCAAATGTCTTGAACAAGCTGCTCCGGTTAAAGCACTTGATGCTCCCTCCATACTCGGATGATAGAGTGGGAGACTATGCATTGAAACTTGATGAAGGACTAGATGAACTGGAGACTCTATTTGGGTTCGACAGCTCAGTACATCAACTAAAATCTATTACCAGACTGAAGAATCTTCAATCATTAGAAGCTACAGTGCGGGACAACAAAAGCTTATCAGAAGTGATTGATTCGGTTACAGGAGAATGGAAGAGGTTAAAGACTTGTTCAGTTGATGTGGTGAAAGGTTGTGACATTACATCAACAGAAGGAGGATTGATGGTATTGAAGAAAATGTTGACTTGTCCCAATCTTATTCAATTGGCGATTAGCGTTAAAATTGGGAAGCGACTAGAGGAGTGCAGAAGCTGTGTAAGTAGCTCAACAATTGTGCGCTTGGTCTTGTGGCATTGTAAAATTGAGGATGATCCAATGGATATATTGGGAAACTTTCCTGTGTTAAGAGATTTGCAATTAGGGCGGGAGTCCTATGTTGGGGAGGAGATGAGGTGTCCTGCATTCAGTTTTCCTCGCCTCAAGAAGCTTCAACTATGGGGATTACAAAAGTTGAGGGAGTGGAGAGTAGAGGAAGGAGCCATGCCCCTTCTTTCTGAAATCGAAATCAACGATTGTCCAGATTTGACGATGCTTCCAGATGGACTACGATTCATTCTCAGTCTTCAAAAATTGATAATTATAGAAATGCCAAGCTTGGGCAAACGGGTTTTGGCGTCAGAAGATGATGGTGGTGAAGGAGGAGGTGGAGAAGATTCGTACAAAGTCCGGCATGTGCCTTCCATTATCATCAACAATTCAACAA
>JAPKLW010001808.1:129205-148856 GCA_026898455.1 Plectranthus barbatus | reverse complement strand
TTCTGCTTCACAGTGTTACACACCTCAATGAATTGGTTGAGGTGGGTATATGGGTCTTCTACAGCTCTTCCCCCAAACTGGTTTTGCTGCACCATCTGAATAAGGCTTGTGCGCAGCTCGAAGTTGTTAGCATCAATGCCAATTCTGAATCCGGCCTCTGCTTGCTGTGGAAGAAATCGATCCAAGATGGATCTTTGCGGAACCACAATCTGCCTATTGTTCAACTCTGCCAGTCTTGCAGCTTGCTCTGCCTGAGCAGCCTGGGCTGCTTGAAGTTGTACTCTCAGCTGCTGCACTTCATTCACAAACTGCCTCTGCTCCTCGGGAGTCATATTTTGCAGAGGTGCTTCAGGATTCTCAGCCATCTCTCGTTGTTTTTCTTTTCCTTTCTTTTTGATTTTCCTGCAGGTTGCTTCGATTTCAGGGACAAAGGCTTCGAGTGTTTTTACTTTGGCTCGCGTGTTCATGCACCTGTGCAGGAAAAAGGTAAAAAATCAGTTCAGCGTCGATCGATGTAAGGTGTCCGTCGATCGACGCAAAAAGATGATCGACGTCGATCGACGCTAAGGGGCGTCGATCGACGTGGAATTCTGAAACGAAAACTCACACACGCACACGTACAGAAAAATAAAACTCAATCCAGCAAATCCTAGAACGAACTAGTAACAAGATAAAATCTAACAATTCCCCGGCAACGGCGCCAATTTGATCACTGTAATTTCTAACGGATTAATTATAATAACAGCGGCAAATAAATTTGTAAACCCTAAGGTTATCGATCCAGGGGAATTGTATGGGGAAATTATCCTATGTACTAGCTATGGTTCTAAAATTCATTGTTTGAGGAATTCAAAATCAGGGTTTTGTTTGGAAAATAAAGATAACAATACTTGAAAATTAAAGGAGTTTTGGAAATCAAATTTATAGAACACAGATTCTAGGGAAGAACTCTTATTATGGATAACATGTAGGAATCAATTAATTTAACAGGTGGAATACTGCAATGATGTTATATCTCCTTGTTTGGCAAATATAACCTAGATTACTAATTAGTGACTCATCTTCGCTCGGTCTCAAAGTACATCAAACTAGTCAATCCGATAAGCAAATCAGTTCAATTCCTACATCTAGTACATCTGTTTGGATAGTGTAGATCGTATCATGTATACCTATTCCCACTATTAATATTCACCTCTCGGTCCTTCTATCAATAGCTAGACATCTAAATTAATCGTCACCTCTCGGTCCTTAAATTAATCTAGAATTGAAAATAAACACAGGAATCATTAACCTAATTAATTAATCCTAACATGCATCCATAATAATATTCAAACCCTGGAACCCGCTAGGGTTTCTAGCCACTCATCGTAGATAGAATTGCAAAATAAAACATATTCAATTGCATAAAAGTAAAGAACTTACAAAAAAATAAAGGGTTTCGTGTTTCCCAAGTCTCCAAACTCTCAAAACCAAATTGTAAAGCGAAAATATTATAAGGAATGCTCAAAAATCGAGTTTAGTAGGCTATTTATAGTGGTGGATGTGTATCCTATCATATCTAGGGCTAAAGATATGAATAAATCCGAATTTAATCAGATTTTCGCTCCAGCAGAGAACCTCGCGTCGATCGCTTCTGATTCACGTCAATCGACGGGAGTTCTTGGTCGCCGTCGATCGATGCCAAATGGCATCTGTCGACGCAGCTTTTCGCCCTCCTGCGCGGTCTCACGGTTTTGGCCATAACTTTCTCTCCCGAACTCCGATTGACCCGATTCCAGTTGCGTTGGAAAGCTAACTCAAAACATCATCCATTGCCATGTGCCAATAGCTCGAATTCCTCTTGTGGACGAAATCGTCACTGCTATTCTTACACGTCACTACTTCCGGAACGGATTTCTCGTGAACTTAGGCCTAAAACCCTACAAAAACACCAAAACGCACATAATACCACCTAATATAGACTCATGCACATAATATATATATAAACTCAATAAAACTACATAAAATAGTAGAAAATAATATAGATAAGCGAGTAAAATAATGAGCTTATCAAGAGGCGAGATTGAGAGTGAGAAATCTAGAACTTGCATCCGCTCTCTATCTATTAGCATGAGCTTGTGACTAGGAAATTGTTTTAGGCCATCGATTCCTAGTCCTACCTTATACATCGGGAGTATCAGACGTTCTATTTGATTATTGTTTGCCTTTTATATCTTTGATCCCGGTGATTGAGCTTGAATGAAGATTTTCTTTGATATAATTAGGAATAAGTTTGGGGGATGTGAGTATGAGGGTGAATAAGGTGTTGTGAGATTGGGATGGGAATTGTTTGGTATAATGGTTTAATTAAATCCCATGTGATGAGGCAAGAAAAGAAAGGAAATGAAAAGGAAAGGTGCAAGTCTTGGAAAAATTGAGCACCTACAAAAAAAATGTTGTGAAAAGAAAAAAAAATAAAAGAAATGAAAAAAATGAGAAAATGAAAGAAGAGAAAAGAAAAAAAAAAGAGAAAATGGAAGAAAGAATTGAGAATCGAATAAGCTTCGGGATTGGTGGTTTGAAGTTGATAATTGGAGGTTTTGGGAATTTGAGGAGTTTAGCTACTTTGGCCTAAAATCACCTACCCTTTTAGATAACCACGTTATAACTGTAACAAAGACCTTCTTGATTCTAGAATCTAGCTCATTATAGTATAGTGGTGAGATAGGATGCAAGCCTATGGAAATCAAGCTTGATATCTCGTGCTTGTGTGAATTGTCCCTAAACACGTGAGGGAGTGTATTTCGTTTCTTTTATCCAATTTGTTGAGTGGATTGAGTCTTTAGCATTAATCGTGTCACAAATTTAGGTGATAATCTCATTTGATTGCGGCATGCTAAGATAGTTATGATGAGCTATGAGGTCTTGCACTAGGTAGAATGATTTCTTTGCTATGTTTGGATTGAGGACAATCAAAGGTTCATGTTTGGGGATTATGATATGTGTGTAAAATGACCTATTATTTGATGTGTGTGCATGCTTGTTTGTGTTCATATTACACCTATATCATATGTTTTTCGCTTGTTTTTGTCTCGTTTTCATGTTTTGTGGTGTTTGAGTTGTGTAGGGATACAATGGAGCATATTTCATCAAGTTTGGCCAATTTTCGGTGAAATACCAACCTGGATGAGTTTCTAGTGCCGGAAATACAGACCCGGATGAGCAGAGGAGCAGTCGGGATGATTTCAGAGTTAAATCCCAGTTTCACTTTGGGTTCGGTCGAGATTTGCCTTTGTCTGGCTCATCTCGAACGGACCCCTGTCTAGCTCGACCGGGATCTGCCAAACAGAGGCAAATCCCGATCGATCATGATCGGTACTGGGTGATCCCAAACGTGCTACCTTGGCAATTTTTTAGGTTTAAATGATCCCGGTTGAGACTATCTCATCCGGGGCGATCTTTGTGGTTGATAACTTAATATAAAAAAAAGGGAAAATGCAAATTGGAAGAACTTTTGGCGGAGAATTGACGGTTACTCAGTCAAATTACACCTCTCTTCCATTTTAAACATCAATTGAAGAGCTTCAAAGGCAAATCCAATCAAATTGATGAAGGAATGAAGATCTAGAGTGGAGATCGAGATCAAATCAAGTCAATTGGGGAAAATCTCTTGTTTACCTCTCTATTGTAATGGCTAAGTTTTGTATTTGCTTTTATTTGAGCCAATTAAGAGGTATGTATGGCTAAACTCTCTTTGATGTTGGATTGAACAAAGTAGTGGATAGTTTTGGTTGATGAATTGACAGTTTACCTCTCTCTATATGACTAAAGCATGATAGATCGTGTTTTAATGTAAGTAATGTAGATAAGAGTCAGTTACTTGTTACTTGACACTGAGATTGCATCCAATACGCGGGTTAAAGTGTCGTGAATAGTGTGTTCTTATGTGTGTCTCGATCCAATCCCTATGCGAAAAAAGCACATAGGTTTAGAATTCACGAGCCTTTGGGAGTGTAGTAGAATTTGACAACGTAACGGTTCAATAATTCTAGTGCATCTACGATTAGTTCGCCGGTACAAAGGGGATTAATCATTTTCCTGTGAATTGACCATCAATAAAGAGATTAAATTGTGTTTACAACATTCAATTAACCAAAATTGTTTACTTTGATTTGTTCATGTTTCTACCAATTGTGGAAGAGTTTGAGGTGTGTTTTTTATATTGAAAATCATGATGAATGCTAGATTAGATTTAAGCTTGGTAATTGTTGATAGTAGTTAGTTGAATTTCACTGCTTAGTTAGTAAAAATACTCAACGATTGTTCTACCTAGATATAAGTATTCACATAAGTATTTGGTACTCTAGAGGGCGAACCGACCAAGAACCGGATTGATACATTTATTCTTGTATTACACTAGGAATTCCATTAGTCTTTTTAGTTGAGTTTTTGATGTGATCATCTGGCATCTTCTTTCTTGTCAGCATGGATTGTGCTAGGGCTTTTGATGCTCGCCGCTCGAAGTCCTTTCTCAGTCTTTCCCTTTCCTCCTTGTCCACAGAAGTACACTCGAACATCAGGTGTTCGGAGGAACCATATTGGAAGCATGCTCTGGGGGCTCGCTTGACGAATCTCTTTTCATCTGAGTTTGGTGCTTCCTTCTTTCCTTTCGCCTTCTCGAGGAGTTTGGAAAGCCTCCTTATTTGTTCTTCAAGCTTGGCGATTGAGCTTTCCCCATCCTTGGATTGAGAACCAGACGTCATTGATTTCTCTTGTACTAAGCTTGACTGACCAGCTGGCCGATCAGTATAAAAGGGTTTCTTGGTGTCTTGGAGAGCTGGCTGCTCGCATAGCCTCATTCTTGTTCACCATTTGGATGTCTCATTCGTGGGCCTGTAGTTGTGCGAACAACTCCTTGATCGTTATTTTAGATAAATATTTTTCTTTCGGCGTGGTTGTCTTGACGAACCAATCTTCTTTTGGATACTTGAATAGGATTTTGGCATTTAGATCTGCGTTCGAGTACGGCCTATCGAAAGCCTTGACCTTGCTGACGATGGTGTTAAATCTCTTTTCCATCGCCTTAACGGTCTCTCCAGGTTGCATCTGGAATGACTCGTACTTGTCGACACACACTTGCAGTTTGTTGAGCTTCTTCTGATCGGCTTTGTGGCAAAGTGTTTCGAGTTAGCTCCATACTTTTTTGGAACTGTTGAACTGCATAACTTCCTTCAACAAGGCATCAGGTAGGGAAGATAGTATGGCTTCTAGAGCTACGGAGTCAAGTTGATTTCTTCTTTTGTCTTCTGAACTCCACTCGTCATACAGCTCTTCGATGATTCTTCCGCCTTCATTTCCAAGAGGTAGAAGTACCTTCGTAATATTTATTGGTCCCTTTTCCAGTACCTTTATCATCTCTGGATGAACGCTCTTTAGCTGAATGGAAGACCACTTTATCCACATCTCATACTTTTTTGGATTGTACGGTGGCAGCTTTATCATGTTAAGATACAAAAAAAGTGTGCAAAGAATGGATACCAGTCCTAAGCGACTCAAAATGACCAGCCTGTGAGGACTGACCGCCCTAATACCACTTGTTGGTCCCGGTTTATCAAAGTAAAGAATATATGCACAACGGAAATTAAGTTTGTTTGTTTGCAAAGCTTGCACTTATCTAAGCTGATGGTGATATGTCAGTGTGGTTTGACAAATCTCATTCAGATACTTAGCATTAAATATGCTTAGTGTCAATATTCTATATATACTGCAATACTTGAGTGTTGAGTTTTAAAATATGAGTAAGCTGACAAAATAAAGTAAGCAGTAAATGACAAACAGATTTATAGTGGTTCGGACTAAACCATCCTACGTCCACTCGTCAGATACTCAATCTGGAAATCTACTAAGCTTAGAACTTTACAGGTGCTCCTACGATCTATGGCTTGTCAGTGAATGCCTCGTCCACCGATCCACAAGCACACTCGCCTAGTCCTTGTTTGGTTCTTCGCTTCGCAGCTACTTAGAGTGTGGGCTCACCACTCAGGGTCTCAATAGTTCCCCCTTGAACTATCTCCTTGACGGCAGGTTGCCCATAAGAATCAGAGTACAAGACATACTTGACTGTTATAGTCTTTCTTGGAGAGAAACACTACCAAGAAATAACTCAAGAACACTGCAATTCTGAGTCTCGTGTTCACTCGGGTGACACACAGAAACGCTTAAAGAAGCCTCGAACGTGAGAAATAAGCTCGAAAGTCATCTTCTTTCACGTACTCGGTTCGGTGTTTGAGTAGTTCGTAATTCGTATGCATTGTAAATTCATAACTCGTAACCATGTTTTTTTGGAATTCTCCGGTATTTATAGCCATGAGGTTGAAGGTTCGAAATAAATGTTCGTTAGAGACAAATTGGAAGATGTCCAATTGGATGTCTCTAGTGGTTGCTGCGCTAGGCAGGTAGGTGGTGCTTTTCCCAAAGTTCTGCGCGTGCTCCACCTTTTCTGACTTTGACAGCGACAATTTGTCTTTGTGTCAGAATGATAGTTTTCGTCAGTTTGAGAAATCTCGAACTGGTTGTCCTAGATAACGAAACATGGAGTTTTGTGCTAGCAGACTTTAAGGCATGTCCTATCCTTAAAGTTTGTACTCTTTAATGCATTCCTCCCCCGATCTTCATTGTCTTTATGCGCTAGGACCTGGACTACGAAGTCCATGCTGGTGTCAACATACTTGCAAGTCCTTGCTGATGATGTCATCCTTTGAAGTATGCTTGGTCCCTATGTTGGTAAGTATGGCATAATCGATGAGACCATACTTGTTGGATCCGTACTTGGCGAAATCCAAACTTCAGCTAGACTCATAGTCGTCCAGACTTGTAGATTTCATCGTGAATCTTAGTATGTTGAGTCTTTTGTGCGTACTAGACTGATTAGCCAGTCTAGTCTTCAAATTAGCTTCAACTTACAACTCAATGAAAGAATCTATACAGGACTTTACATTTTTTTAACTATGCTGAAACTATCTAAGATGGTTGTTACATACTATGACCTACCAAAACACAAAAAACAAAGAAATGATATTTCTATCAAATTTCCTAATACTAATTCAGAAAAGTTTATTCAACATATTTTTTTAGTAAAAATACGGTAGGCCCAAGTCTATCAAACCGAAATCCAACCTCATATTTAGGTTTACTAAAATGTCTAGAACACATAATAAGTTGGACTCAGACCATATAATAAGTTTAAAAAATTTCAACCCAAAGTCCATCCTATTTCTATTCCTACGTGTATAGATTGTATAATTAGATATAAAATAATAAGCCTAATCTTAATAAATATAGAAAATTATGCTTGTAACAATATGGCCGAATTTAAGGGATCGACGTCGAACTTCCTTGACTACTATTAAATTGATAACCTAAGAACATCTCCAACAATACCCCATTCTCAAACCTAAACCTAAACCTAAAATATTAGCTTTTATATTTTCCAACTATACCCAAAAACCAAGCCTAAAATCTAAAATTTGAGTTTTAAGCTTCAGCAAACTCAAATTAAAACTACATTTTGGCCCCTCAAAAATACTAAACTGGAGTACAATTTTGTCATTTTCATTTACGTTTATAATTATATTATAACCATATTTTATTTATTTAGATTGGCTGTTCAGACTTTAATTCACTTTAGTTTTATTTAAATTGTTATATTTATGTATTCATTTCACTTATATATTAGTTTTCTAATATATGTTCTAAATTCTTTGTAATTAAGTAGTAACTTTTCTATTTTATTCACTCTAAATAATATCTACACTATTTATGTACAGTTGTTAAAGGTTAATTTTTTTCTCATTTAACATTTAGACTGTTTAATTATTGTTTAAGAATTTTAGGTGTTTTAGAGGAAAGAAAAAATAGTTTAGTACAACTTCTTGATTAAATTCTACTAATGCCTGCATCTCTTTTTCAACTTCCAACGCACACATTGATATTTTGGGTTAAGTTTAGTATACAATAAATATTAAATTTCATGAAAATTCTACTAAGTAAAAATGTGTGTGGAAGTTTGTGTAATTGGATGAATTTAGGTTCAGTTAGAAGTCTTATAAAAATCATAAAGTCGGGCAGTTAAAAAAACAAGTTTCAATATATTCCAACAATCTTCATCAATTATTGGGTTTCAAAGAGTCAGTTTAGCGTAATTTAGAGGAAATAACTAAAAGCAGTGACAACAATAGAGAACACAAAATGTTATAGTGGTCTAGGGTTTCAATCCCTATGTCAACTCTTCTTCCTCATATAAAAAAAATCAACTATCTTCGATTGTACACGGTGTTTAAACACAAGTTACAACAAAAAAATTTATATCATGTGATTGAATCTACATGACTCAATCACACACACAACATTCGGTTGAGTTTTACCATGAATTCCACTTGCTAGGCTCTTCGTTTTGCAACTTCGGCTACCCACGGTACTTAAATACATGTAATAGTTTATGTTTCTCTGACTGTTTTGTTTTGTAATGCTTCTCAACCTTAGAAAGTGCAGATTTGAGTTCTCTTCAAGAACTTCGATCTTGAGGTTGATTCTATATCTCTTGTTGTTGACCCTCTAGATTCTATAATCTCCCGAAGTCAACGCTGAAGAATAGTAGACCTCTGTAATCACATGTACAGATGATACGATGATTTCGTGTAGAGAGACTCGTATAAGCACAAAGAACTTAAAATTTTATCAGTGATGAATTTGTAGTTTCTTGTTCGTATTTTTGACGATCATCTCCTTCTCCCATCTATTTTCTCCTGGATTGAATTGGAGTATTTATAGACTCCCATTTGAGTTCTATCTATTGAGAAAAATTGAAATGACTCCATGCTTTCGTAGTTTAACACTAATGTACGAAATTGTGCAATCCTACAACTTTGTTCTTGTTATCCTTTATAATATGACAATTCGACTAATGAGAATACCGATTGAAATTATCAATTGGTCTTGTTCTTAAGTTGAAATCTTTTCTTCTTCTCTGGATCATGAGCGGCCAGTCTCTCTGCAAACTTTCAATTGGATCACCTCTCAGTTGACCATTGACGTGTCCACATTTCTTCATCATAACTATCAACTCTTTAATAATAGACTCCAGCTGAACTTGATCATATCTTCAGTCGGCTCTTCACATTATTAAATGTTTGATTGGTCGGACATAAACTATTACAATATTAGAATTTAATAAATACATCTTATGATCATTTCACTTTAAGCCAACTCAATACATAAATAAACTGACTAATGATTTTTAACGAATCAACAAAATTACATAATTTCTAACATTTAATATATTATTTTTAATTATTCGGTGATCTAGAGGCCACTTTTTTATTTTTAAGATTAGAAGTAAGTTTTGTTGTTTTATTGTGTTAAATACTTATTTAAATTTTTAAATAAATTCTAATCTATTCATGTTTTGTTGGGGTTATTGATGAATCTTGTTTGGATATTGTTTATCGTATTAATTTATTATCTAAAAATATTTATATATTTAGTAAATATTAAAATAATTAAAGAACTAGATTGAACGATTTGATCTCGCCTAGACCATGTTTGCCACACCAAAAGCTTCAAAGAGAAAAAATTTTAAAAAAAAATAACTGACCTATTAGAAGGTTATAAAGCTCATTATACATTCCTTATATTGTGTAGTGGTGAAAGTGTCTTATTTATAATTTAAAATTTTAAATAGAAAAATTATACGAAATAATAACTGACCAATTAGAAGGTTATAATACTGGTTGCCATGTCTTCTATTCGAACTACAATATATATGAGTTCGATCCAAAAAACTCCGTGTGTAGGTTTATATAAATGTATTTTTGTTTTTTTAAAAAAATTGGTTGCTACATATCCCCTACTGTTGGTCCAAAAATTAGAGAGTTATACACGCTGCAAAAATTACTCTTACTCTTTTAGAACTCAGAACTGACTATTCCTGGTCAGTTCCGGTTATCAAAATTTGTTATTTGCAGTAAAGTCTTAATTTAGCCGATTTTTCAGTGTTGGTCCCAAGATCAAACTTAGGCGAATACGCATCGGTAGTTTTTCAATGTTGAGCCCTCCAAGCTGGAAATTCTTGCACCATCTCAGGTTTAGAAATGTGGTTGTTTTGCTGATCGAATATATTACTTAGCTAATTTCAGTAATATACTCCATCACTTGAGGTGTTGGGTTTTAAATCTAGTGCGGGATTTAAAGAAAGTAGTAAATAACACAAAATTTTATAGAAGTTCGAACAAAACCGTCCAACATCTTCTCTTCAGATGTGTTGTCTGGAATCATTAAGTTGTCAATTAGAAAGATGTCAACGATTTATTGTTAGCTGGTGAATGTCACGTCCACCAATCCACTCGCTCACATGCTAGGTCATTTGCAATCAAAAACTTCTTCAAGCATGAAGCGTGGGTACATGTTAGGATTTTTGTTAGAGAAATTCTTCCTTACTTTTTGTGTTTTGGTAGGTCAAAGATTGTAAAAGTCATCTTAGATAGTTTTTCAGTTTCTAGAGTTCTAAAATTGTAATCCTTGTATAGGATCGATCGAGTTGTAATAGAACTTAGGGTGAAGACCGAGCATAGGAGATGCTCGAGAACTGAAGAAATGCACGTCTTGAAACTTGGTTTCACCAAGTATAGCCTTGACCAAAACTGAGTTAGGGTACTCAGTATAGGGTTTTCCATACTGACCAAGAGAAGTCTGTATGAGGGCTTTCCCGTACTCACTAGGAGAAGTCAGTATGAGGGTTTTCCAAACTGGCCAGGAGAAGTCAGTATGAGGGCATTTTCCATACTGACTGTGGGCAGTCAGTATGACACTCGGTATGAGGGTCAGCCATACTAACTATGGGAGGTCAGTATGAGGGCTAGCAATACTAACCTTGGAAACTCAGTATAAGAGCCTCTACCTTTAAAGCACGATCTATTCCAAGACATTGAAGCTCGGTCAGACTTCGGCATATACATGCCCAAGTAAAAGTCAGTACAAGGATATCCAAACTTGGATTCCTCAGACATAAACTTAGTCTGACACAAAATTAGTGCATAGTACACTTACATAGAAGAGCAGAGCAGACCTATGGCATGGGCTATGATTGGACAACATCTTCCATAAGTCTAACGACTGGATTTATGTGTGTAACGGGCAGAAATTCGAAATGCCAGAGAAAGTCCTCTATAAATAGGACTGCACATCAACCTTAAACAATTATGAATTTGAATAATTCGCACTCTAAAAAGAGCGCTCTGCTAAGCCATCTCTCTGAATTTTTTTTGTTTCTTAAAACGAGAATTGAGTTTTTTTGTTTCTTAAACCCTAAACCCTAAAACTCTGAGTTTTTTTGTTTCTTAACACGAGAATTGAGTCCCTGACTCAAGTTATTACTCTGTGCTACTCTCTCTTAGCACGAGGCTGAAGCTTCCATTTGGTGAATATATCTTTACAATATATATTCATAGCAGTCAATTTCCTACTCTGGGATACTGATTCTCAAAGCCGTATGCCAACAAACTGAGTCCTGGGAAGAACAACAAACATCAAACCACCAGGAAGAAGGTTGCGGGGTGTCGTCCTCACTTCAACCTGAAGACTAAGCCTACAAGGAGTTCCTAGGCGAGTGACCACAGCAGACCGAAGGACGGAGGCGCTGACGGGCTGTGTATAGATCGTAAGGAGGCTTGTACTTAGTAAATTATCCAGACCTTGGGTCTGAAGAGTGGATGTAGGATATTTAGATCCGAACCACTAAAAATATCGTGTGTTCTTTACTGCTTTATGTATATCTCTGTCTTGTTTAGTTTCGCTAACTGACTTTCGAAACCTTCCATACTTGTCCAAGTATTGAAGAGTATATTCTGTGAAACTTACCTAACAACAGCAGACCTAAGATTAAGTCTTGATATACACTAAATTGAGTTATATCTGTTTATCTGAACAAGTGGAAGTGTATTATAATTTTGGCTTCCGCTGCATATACACATCTTTCGCTGCACATATTTAAACTTTTATTTCGGGACCAAAAAGTGGTATCATGCGCCGAGGTTCTTACAGACCAAGGTTGTGTTGAGTTGCTTAGGACCAGATCTCTGTTCTTTAGGTGTGTAATTGAACCGAGTCGAGTAGTGCCATGCTCAAGTTTGACTCATTTAGTTTCGAGTCGAGCTTCGAGCTTTTTTATCAAATATTTTTATGTTCACAAACTTTATTGAGCTTTAATCGAGCCTAAACGAACTTTCTGTGTTTAGAATATATTTTAAATTTTCATTATTATTTTTAAAAAAAAAAGTTATTTATTCCAAGATTAAGGGAGCGTTTGGTTTAAGTGTCGGAATCACTATGGGTATGGGTATGGGTATGGGTTTAAAAGTAAAGGGAATCGGTATGGGTTTAAGTATTCCAATAAAGATGTTTGGTATATAAGATGCGTTTGGAATCATTTTAAATTCTTCAAATTCATATATTAAGAAAAATATTGAATAATACACAAATAATAATAATTAATTTGATAATAAAAAATAAAATAATATTATATATTTATTTATAATTATATTAATGTTAAATGACTATTTTAAAATAATTAATATAATTTTATTAATATTATAACAATATTATTATTAATAAATTAAAAAATATTATATATATTTATTTATTTTCCTACTAAATATAATAATAATATGTAATTAAATAATATTATATACATATAGTTAACATAATATTTCATAATAATATTATTACTATAATATTTTTTAATTATTAATTTAATATTATTATCTTAATACTAATATTATACGAAATTATATAAAAAAACAAACAAATAAATTTGGGCATAAAATTGGGAGTGGAATGAAACCCTCCAAATTATGGGGGAATGGGGATTACCAAGTTTTTGGGAATCAACCCATTCCCACGGGAATGATACCTGATAACCAAATGGTGGGTTTCGGAATCATTCCATTCCCTGATTCCGAAACCCACCAACCAAACACCCCCTAATATCATATTCATGCTCAAACTCTTAAATTTTTCATAATCATGAAAATATTATTTTTATAAAAGTAATTATTTTATATCTTTTACTAATTTTAGCTAACGAGTCTGCTCACAAGCTCATGAGTCGAATACTATGAAGCTCAAGCTTGGTTTATTTAATAAACGAGCTTTACAAAACGAACTCAAATGAGCTTTTGTCAAGTCAAGATCCGAGTAGCTCATGAATAGTTTAGTTCATTTACACCCCTACTATTTTTGTTTGTGTGTATTCAAGCTTAGGTACGCAGAGATGACACAGATTTCGAAGCTTCCAAAGTATTCATCAGAAAACTTTGAGATATAGAGCGCCCATCCAGAGATGGATGAGGTTCTATCTACTGGACTACTAAAGATCACCAAAGTGAATACTCAGCTTGGAGGAGAAGGGGGTCAGGAGATAGTGGAGAAACCTTATGCGGAATGGACGAACGACAACAGAGTTCGTTTTCAGCTGTGATTAAGTCCTACGGATTATCACAATTGGAGAATGAAAGTTGTGTATACCGACTTTGTGTCAGTGGGAGCGTGGTTTTCCTTGCACTGTACGTGGATGACATACTCCTATTTGAAAACAACGAGGGAGTGATGTCAGAAATTAAATGTTGGTTATCCGAATAGTTCCAAATGAAAGATTTGGGAGAAGCTGGATACATCCTTGGGATTAAGGTCTTACGGGATCGTAAGAGAAGGATGTTAAGCTTGTCCCACACTCCCAGACATCCTATGGGGATACTGTGATAGCCCGTTTTAGCATGCAACTCACCAAGAAAGGCTTGCTACCTTTCAGACCTGGCGTACAATTTTCTACTCGGCAGTGTCCTGTGACACAGAGTGAGAAAGATAAGATGAGTCTTGTACCATACGCATCTATGGTGGGTAGCCTCATGTATGCAATGCTGTGTACCCGACCTGATATTTGTTATGCCATCGACATGGTAGCAAGATATCAGTCTAACCCTAGACAGGCGCATTGAACTGTGGTAAAGCACATCCTCAAGTATTTGAAGAAAACTAGGAATTACTGTCTAGTTTATCAAAGTGAGGATTTGTGCCCTGTGGGTTATACTAATTCGGATTTCCAAGGGGACCAGGATGAGAAGAAATCGACCTCAGTTTATGTGTTTACCTTGGGAGGTGGGGCTGTATCTTGGAGGAGCGCAAAGAAGAAATGCATTGTTGACTCCACCATGGAGGAGGAATATGTCGCTGCCTCTGAAGCTCCGAAAGAAGGGGTATGGCTCCGGAATTACGTCTTGGAGTTGGATGTGATTCCGAGTTTGCCTAAGAGTATCACAATTTATTGTGACAACTCTGGTGCAGTGGCAAACTCGAAGGAACCACGAATTCACAAGGCGAACAAACACATAGAGAGAAAGTACCACATCATACGAGATATCGTATCGAGGGGCGATGTGCAGATCAAGAAGATTGACACTAAGGACAACCTAGTTGATCCATTCACAAAGTGCTTGCCACAGAAGATTTACGAAGGACATATTCGTGGACTGGGTCTGAGGTGGATGTCTACCACTAGCGGTGGTTGATGTAATAGCTAGGCTAGATAAACGCACTGTATACTCTGTAATAGCGAGTGTAATGCTTTGAGTATGAGTAGGATATTGGTGGGTTTTTTATACATAAAGCATTTATTACGATGAGTATACATTCAATGGTATTTCCTATCTGGTAACAAACTTACATACGAGTAACAATGGTATCCTCTTATCTCACCGATGGGAACGATCATAGTGCGTGTTGTAGATCGCAAAAGACAGTATGATCACTTGACCTAGTGGGATATAAATATTATCAGAACCGAGGCAGCGTACAAGGATAAGTTTGTCGGTGTAGGCTGCAGCATAGTCAGAAAAAAGTAATCTGTCTTGGTTACTTGATATGCTGGTACGTGCGGTTGCGTATTGATTGGAACACAATAAGTTGTATTCTGCTGTTTGACATCAGAGAATACAAGATCTCGATCTTCATTGAGTCCAAACCCTAACGAAGATTCAGGGGTATGCACGGGTTGACTGTTGCTTTGACTTGCTATGGTGGAGAGCCTGAGTAATTGGTAGCCGCGTGAAGCACACACAATTAACACGTTAAATTTATCAATCTGGTTTCTTTTCTATTCGCTCAAGTGGATATCATCTACTCATATGAAGGGTACCAATAGCTAGGTTACTCAAAAGTTGTAGATTTTTGTTCTATCTAAGCAATTCAATGTAAACAAAGCTTAAATGTAAACAATCAACAATGAAGCAATATGCAAACTTCTCCAATCAAGCAATTCAATCAATGGTTTAGGTAGATTAAGATAACAAATCCGACAATCTTAGAAGATAGTGAGTGTTTGTAAACTTCAATTGTTCCGAATCAAACCAAGTTATGTTGCAAACGAATTTTAATTCCTATGAGGTTGAGCAACCGACTCTAATGTCGCTAGTCACTTGCTACGGATAACTAGTGGTAGATGACACTAGGAATTGCAAACAGCTACGTTATTAACTCCTAGGCCACTCCCAATCGACCGTCAATTATCGCCCTACAATCCTAGCCCCGCACAGGGATTTGAACTAGAATTATAAGATTATGCACTTATCACGATGATTCTGTCCGCGTGTTGGCTGCAACGTTCACGTCAACTACCTAAAGGCTGGCTATTACCTACACCTAATAGGCAAGAACAAGGTCAAGTGCAAATCAACCCCTCATAGGAAAGTAAACAAGCATAATCGATTCAATCCATCACAATATCCGTAATTCAACACTCACTAATGAAATTAGTTCTCCATACCTTGAGTTAAGTACAAAACAAATTGAGAATTGAAAGAATTCATTACAAAACTTCAAGGTCAACGATTGATCTTCTTCGGTTGTCTTCCTTGAATCCAATCTACCTCTCTTCCTTCTTCAATCTTCACCAAGTGCATAAAATGTGGCTTGATTCCCCTTGATTTTGGTTGGGGAGAGGTTTGGAGATGAATCTAGGGAGAAGTATCGTGACGGTTATTCTAATTTTGGTCAAAAGTTCTTCAATTAACTGATTTTCCCCCTTTTATAGGCGAGCAAACAGGGCCTCGGATCGCCCGAGCCGACCAAGGCTCGCCCGAGCCATTCTGGGAACCGCAGCAATTCGGGAAACATGATCTGGCTCGGCCGAGCCAGACCCGCTCGACCGAGCCTGCTCTTTGTCAGCATGGCTCGGTCGAGCTTGCACTGCTCGGCCGAGCGAGCCCTCTGTCTAGCTCAGCTCGGTCGAGCCTGCTTCGCTCGGCCGGGCGACTTCTCTAAGCCTCCGAAACTCTCCTTTCGCTCCGCTCGGACGAACCTAGCCTCCTCGGACTCCAAACTCGGACGATTTTCCTCCAAAACTCCACCAAATATGCCATATTATGCTCAAAATACGTCCTACAACATTTCAAACACGAAAACACGAAAACAAGACAAAAGAACAACGAAAGTATATGATATGAGGGTAAAATGGCCACAAACATGCACGCTCACACATCGAAAAATAAGTCATTTTACACACATATCAGTAATGTGCTCGTATACCCACATCTTGGGTAGCAGCAGTTCGTGTAGAACAGCCTGAGACTGGAGTTAGGCAACCATATCCGAGTAATAGGATGGGGACATTCCCTGAGGAGCTCAATATTGTTCATCGTGCTAAAGTCCTGCAGGCTGATTAAGTTCAAGCACGAGTGATGAGGTTTGAGTGTTACTGCTAAGGAAATATAAGATATTAATTAATTGTAGATAGAGCTTGTTAGAAGCTCCGATTAATTAACGAATGTTTGGTAACCTTAAATATGGGAATTCTCGAGTAAATGCAGTCTGTTCTCATAATGTGGTAATAAAGGGGTAGGACAGTATTAATTCTGTGGTGAAAAAGAATTAATATTAATTAATTAACTGAGTCGTGGGTTGTGAACATGAGAATTAATTAATTCATGGGCCCACTTTATTATTTGCATTAGGTCCCAAGTCTGGCCCAATTAACTATGCTGAATTGAGCCCAGTAGCCCATTAGGGTTTGCAACCCTAGGTCTATAAATAGACAACTCTCTCTCTCTGAAACCCTAGCCACCACAGAATATTCAAATCAGTTCGAAAACCTAGGGAGAGAGAGACAGGGGCGGCGGCTCTGTGTGTTTGGGAGACGAAGTTTCGACTCTGGCCTACACAATCACAGTCCTGTGGAATCCTCACCAGTAGCAGGATTGAACAGCATTGGGATACAGATCTGAAGGCCTAATATGGAGAACAAATTTCCTTTCTCTTCTTTTTCTATTTAATTAAATCTAGAAATTAGATTTGCTAATTTCTGTTTCTGCAGATTTAATTGAATCACGTGGTTGAATCGAGTGTTGGAATTCAAAAACGAAAGATCGGATCCGAGACTACAGAGTTAAGGTAAACTCGTGAAATCCACTGCATTTAAATTCATAGGAGCATGTTAGGTATATCGTTTGTTATTGTTCTCAACATCCATGAAACGATATGGTTTATTTGGATTAGGCGATTCAGTTCGCCTGATAATCCCTACATAAACAACCCATTCCAGCTACGAGGAGGCTGAGTGGTGCACCCACACTCTAAGCAGCTACGAAGCGAAGAACCAAACAAGGACCAGACGAGTGCGCTTGTGGATCGGTGGACGAGGCATTTACGGACAAGCTATAGATCGTAGGAGCACCTGTAAAGTTCTAAGCTTAGCGGATTTCCAGACCGAGTGTCTGACAAGTGGACGTAGGACGGTTTAGTCCGAACCACTATAATCTGTTTGTACTGCTTACTTTATTTTATTAGCTTACTCATATTTTAAAACTCAACACTTTAATGTTGCAGTATATACTGAATACTAACACTAAGCATATTTGACGCTAAATACCTAAACAAGATTTATCAAATAAAGCTGACACATCATCATCAATATGGATAAGTGCAAACTTTGCGAGCAAACAAACTTAATTTCGCTGTTCATATATTCTTTCCTTTGATATTAGTATTTTTAGTCAAAGATGAATAATTATTTGATTTTATATTTAATGCATTTTGAATTTAAGTTGAATGAAGAATTAATAATTTAATACAAAATATCTGTGGGCGAGTTTGCTTTCAGTAGCGTTAAAATCATAATTAATATTATTTATTTATTTTGACTCGGTATGAGAGAGAGAAAACCCACACGCATTCACACTGTGTGCAATGCATCACTGCCGAAGCCCAAAAGAAAAATCCCCTAATAAAAGTACAAGTAAAAAATTATTATCTTTTTATTATTAAACTTTTTTATTATTTCACCCACACATTCTGCAGAATTATTATATTTAAATATTATAAAATATATAATTATATCAAACATTGATTATAGGTAATTATAAATATAATTTTAGAGAATTATGTGTATGATAAATCTAAATTATATGCTTATACCCGTAAATTATCCATAAAATAATGCATGGTTTTACCTATATACCCACATTTCTACCCGTTTTAAAAACCAAATTAATTCCGTCATGAAGAATGGATGTTATTTCTATTTCTCAAATAAATAAATATTTGTATATATTTAAATAAATGATACAATTATTTTAGGTGAGAATAATTATTCAACCGAACTAATTTATTTTAATATATTATTAGATATATCTATACATATATATTCAAGTTATTTAACCATAAGTCTTCTGATTTTGTCCTTTCCTATATTTTTGGCGAATATAATAATAGTTTGTACCAAAAAAGTTGGGATCGTGTGGATTTCAACACAGAAGTTTCATCACCCTTTCTTCTTTTACTCTCTTCGAATAAATTACAATTTCGAAAAACTGCAATTATAAATTTATTCCATTTGAATTTTTTTTATGAATTATATTATTCTAAAAGTATGTTTAAAATTAAATTAAAACTCACAGAATTTCAAAAAAAATCTAAATAGGATGTTTCTAAATGATTGTTAAAATATTTAAAAGATTTATTTATGGTTAGAAGAAATATTTATTATAATTCACATATATATTATTCATAATATTACGAAATACAAAATAAAAGTAGTTGAAAGATCTATAGTCTAGTCGTCTAGATCAATTCCTAATTTATTCATTGGATATAGTTTTAACACAACTTATTTCAAACTTATATAAACTAATATATATATATAGGGTAGTGATCAGGTGAGAATATGAGTTACTATGAGAAATAAGAATAAATCTCGCGTGTTCATCTCAACAAATCGACGAACATGATTCATTCTCAGCATATTGAAAAACGCGGCATTTTTGCCCCAATATCGTGCAGTTTTAGTCTTTAAAGACTAAAACTGTAAAAATACTCAAACACAACAGCAACTTGCATTTTAAGCCCGATTTACTTCATTTTTAGCTCAATTTACTTCATTTTTACATAAATACGAATTAAAAAAAATTAAACATCTTCTTCTTCAAAGCAACAACACGAGCGTAGTCTCTATAAAACTCAATATCAACATCAACAGTTCTTAAAACTATGCCCTTAAAATGCTTCATCTTATCAACACACTTTGAAATAAATGAACATGTAAGATACAAAAATGCACAAAGTTAACACTAAA
>JAPKLW010001808.1:98742-114205 GCA_026898455.1 Plectranthus barbatus | reverse complement strand
TAGCATAATTATCATAGAATTTAATACCATCCCGAAGTGTGCTAAATAGCATTCCAACATAAGGCTTCATAGAATTATCACACCTTGGAACATAAGAATCTGTACAGAAAAAATCATGAATTAAATTTGATACTTAAAACATATAATGCATGATACATAACTATATAATGAACATATTTTCATTATATAATGAATTCACATACCGTAAAGAACCTCCATAAACTAATTATAACAAACTCACCTATAATTAAACTATTACAAATATGTAATGCATGTTCTAACATTATATAATGCACATATAAAACAAATTTGAAAGTACGTAAACAAATAATCACTCTTTCAGTTAACAAAAGAACTACAAACATATAATGCAATTCATAAAAAAATATAATGCATGTATTTAATCTATATAATGAATTCTCATAACCAACCAGAACCTACATAAATTAATTATAACTGGACATAAACTAATTATCATTCAATCACATATAAAATAAGTACTACATATAAAAACAGCAATCTACGAAACCTAATTCAATATCTGCAAACAAATCATCAATAACCTATACAATGAAACTTCAATTCTATAACCGTAACTGATAACTAATGATCAAACATCATATCAAAAAACAATTGCTTCTATTACATAACAGATGCAATATATAAAATCTTACCTTTCAAAGCATCCATAACTCACAGACGATGAACGCATATGATAAATGCAGACGATGAACGCAGACAATGAACGCAGACGATGAACACAGATAATGACGAACGAAAACGATGACAAATCACAAATCGCAGACAATCGCAGACAATGACGAACGAGATTTCACAATTATATAACCGCAGAAGGAATGGAGATGGCAAATCACAAATCGCAAAGGAAACAAAGATCGCGAGATATAATTTAGATTATAAAAAGATTTGAATTGATGTAAGTACAAAATTACCCCTCATTTTACAATAATGCAGACCAATACAAACAATAATGAAACACGGACAAAATTAAATCTGAGCTGTTGATATCATGTTTTGGATGGCCGAGAATTGTTCTTATTTTCACATGGTAAAGCTGGTTCTCATATGATCCATCCCCTCTATATATATATATATATATATATATATATAGAGAGAGAGAGAGAGAGGAGGGATCATGTGAGAAAAAATAATGAATCATGTCAATTAGATCTTAAAAAAATCTATGGTTGATATTTAATAAGAAACAACTAAAGCACAATCAAGCAACAACCTGAATACAATCAAACAATGCTATGAATGCAATCAAGTATCTTTCTCACTTTCTCACTTTAAGATTTTTCTCACTGGATCCGCTCCATATATATATATATATATAGAGGAGTGATCTTATCACAAGTCCTCCTTAGATGGGCGAAGAGAATACATCATGGCCTTCGATTTGATGAAATAAGTGGTTCAGATTTAATATCTCTATTTATTTTGTTACTTAATTTATGAATTAATTTTTTTTTATAATAAGGGCATTTAGGAAAGTTAAACACGGGGGACCACAAGAAAATCTCATATCTCTTTCATCTCAAACTTACGTATTTTTTTCTTCAACATATTATCTCTCCTCTAATTTCCTTATAAAGTTTGAATTAATCATATCTCACTCAATTTAAATTATTTTTTAACTTACCGTATATCAAATTAAAGATAATTTAATTATATTTTAAACGAAATCACTATTGCATATGTTTCGAATAAGATCATCATAGTAAAAATACGATACTGCAACTTTGCATATGTAGATAATGCATATTTACAAGCTTAATAATGCAACTTACACATGAAAATATATAAACATGCAAATATGCATTATCTAAGCCTGTAAATATGCATTATATAAGCCTGTAAATTGCATTATATACCCTTGTACAGTTGCAATATAATAATCACAAGGATTTTAAGATTTAGATTACTTTAAAACCAGACATATCGAATCAAGCCACGGACGAAATATTGAAGGCAGTTTCGGAGTGAGGTTTTTACGATTTTTGTGGAGAATGCAGTTTCTAATCGATATTCATAAGAATTCAAAATTATTAAAAAGTAGTGATAATGTAGCATAAAATTAGGGATAATGGAGCATAAAATATTCATTAAAATTAGAAGTTATTAAAAAGTAGTGATAATGGAGCATAAAATTAGGGATTTTTCTAGATATAAAGAGTGTGGAAAATGATAAAAATAATTAATTTAGGAAAATATCAATTAAAATTCAAAATCCCAAAAAAGCTGGAATAATGGAGCATAAAATTAGGGGTTTTCCTATTTTGTAGATTTAATAGGTATGAATTATGTCATTAATGCCCTTACTCTGCAACTATAATTAGGTCGCCGATGCAACTTTGTAATTTCTGGCAGAAATTGATCTTAACCGTCCAAATGCCTAATTAGATGGACTAGATTCATTCTCTTCTCCCATCTAAGGGACCACTTGTGAAATTAACACACCCCTATATATATATATATATATATATATATATAGAGCGATGATCATATGAGAATTATTTTTAGTATGAGAAATGAGAATGAACAATAAACTAAATTTAAGATAAAATGAACAAAATTTAAGATAAAAGTGAACAGTTTTTTCGATAAAATGATAACTAAAAATACAATGAAGTAAATCAAAGTTAAAAATGAAGAATATTGAAGATAAAATGAAAACAAGTTTTAATGCATGATTTTGATGTTAAAATGAAGATTTTTGAAATGCAAGATTTCGATGTTAAAAATGCAGTATTTTGATGATCAAATGTAGTATTCTCATTTTTCATACTAACTAGTTAAAGGTCCAGCACGAGGCCCGATTTATCTTTGTGCATGTCCAGCGAAGGGACCAGCCCATGAGAAAATAGCAGAGCAGTCTGATGCAAAGCAGTTCGATCGGCAAGGAATGCATCCCGATTGCTATAGGGGGAGTCCGATATGCATACATTGAACTGCCCAACGGTCACTGTTGGTCCCTGATCAGAGTTTGAATAATAGTGCAGAGGAAATTTTACTAAGCATTTGCACTCTAAAACTGGGGGCTCAGTTTTCCAGTTTCTGGTTTATAAAAACTGTGTTAGCCGAATGTTAAGTAGTCAGTTTACAGTAATACACTTCAACACTTTAGAGAAGTGTTGAAGGTTTCAGAACACAGTTGAAAACTGTATAATGTGAAAAATAACAAAAGCTGTAAATGAGACAGGATATTATAGTGGTTCGGATCCTTAAGTCCTACGTCCACTCTTTGGAAATTAATCCAGTAATTCACTAAGCAATGAAGTATACACTCCTCACGATCTATAGCCAATCACTGCAAAATCCACCGTTTGCAGTAAACTGGATCACTCGCCCAGGTAGTTGATCTTCGCTCCTTCTTTAGTTCCTCGAAGCCAGGTAGACACCTCGAAGTCTTCTCAGAACTGGCGGTCGTCGGGAATGGATTGAGGACAAACATCCCTTCTCCTTCTCTGGTAGATGGATGGTTGAGTTCTTACCAGAGCACTCAAGAGTTGACATAGCCCGTAATAACCTATTCCTCCTTAGAGAACCAGGTTGTTGTGTTCTTACTTGAAAAGTAAAAACACCAACAAGAAAGACTAAGTCGACTAAACTTAATCCTCATGCATAGATTGTCACACGGTGAATCACTAATGATTTAGTAAGCTCGTGTTCAAGTATTAACACACGGAGTAAATGATGTTCGCTTGTGAGCTTTGAGCTTTAAATTCGGCAGAGTAATGGCGCTTTTAATTCAGATGTTCGGTTTTTGGTAAATTATGTCTCCGGTCCTTCTGTTATTTATAGTCAATTCTCTGAAAGTATCCGGTAGAGACAATTTGATTGATGTCCAATCAATGGCCATTCTTTTCTGATATTGCAGACCTGTTGCACTGCATTTTCTAAACACTAACATGCTTTTGAAGAGGCAGTTTTGTCTTATTTGTGTCAGACTTTGAACAACATTGTACTGCAGTCATAACTATGTGTATCTTTGTTCCTTATCATTGAGTCTTCAATGCCTTTTATGAATGCTTAGCTCCTTGCTTTTCACGTGTTTATTTTGGCATAAACTGTGCTTGTCTGAAACTGTGAGATGTTCTCGACAGTTTCTGTATAAAAACTGTGTCCACAATTTTCATCAATATTTCATCCTTGTCGGTTTAAAATGGCATGCACAATTTTCTCGCATATTGCTTCTTGAACTATTCTCACAGTTTTCTTCGATCCTTCTGTCCGGACAGCTTCATCTTCAAAAACTGCTCCAAAGATTTTGGCAGTTTGCTTCTCCCGAACTGTTACAACTCAATTATCCTATACAAGGATTATACGAAGTAATAACTCTAAGGCCTAAACCTTGGTATACAGTTTTGACAAATAAAAACATCAAATTAAAGATGGGATTTCTACATAAACATCTAACAGTCACCCAACGGTCAAAGGGGAGTAACGAGAGGATAGAGATAAGCTCGCGGGGTTGTCAGGGAGGTCCAACTGCTTTTGGCTCAACGACTTCGATATTCTCGAACGACACCACTAAACGCCCCAGCAAAATTTGCGAAAACCCTACAAAAAACTCTAGGTCACCACCCCTTATAAATACCCCCCTTGTACGCCGATTCGTGGCATCTAGTTTTAGATAGACATTATCACACATATGCAGTTCGATCTACTCTGATATATTGTGAGAATGGAACACGCATTATTCATTAAGCTTTATCGAGTGAATTTATCCTCTTTGTATCAATTATTTGAGGTTACCCTTATAATTGAGCGTGCCTTATTGATTTCTTATAGCTTATACTCTCTGTTTCCTGCGAATTTCTCGTATAGTTCCTGGGGCTCCATATCTGATATATTTCAAACCTCAATAATTTGGCGCCCACCATGGGGCCCCTAGAACGAATCTGTGCTAAATTCTTTTGCCGAAAATGGCGGACAACCAAAGCAACACCAAAGAGATCGATATCGATGACGGGAGGACTGTCCCGATGGCAGGATGCGACCGAGGAGCCAACCCTGATGCAGGATGCGGAGCCGCAGTAGGAGCAAGACGTGGACAGCCCGCAGCAACCAGGCACGGAGTTGCGCATCCACCAAACCCAGGCGGAAAGGTGAACGACCTCATGAGAACCTTCAACGTCACTCCCCTCGACGAGCTAACATTTCCGCCACCTCCGCCCCCCATTCTAGAAGATCCTCACGTCTCCCAGCTAGTAAGTCAAGTGCAAAGCGCCAAAACGGCGATAAAGACAATGGGCGCGCGCATGGAAGACATGGCGAGGAGGTACAATCTCCTCAAAAGGGAAAATCGGAGGCTACAACAACAAGTCAACACGCGTCTCATCATCGAACAGCCCAGAAGCACCGACAGGACTGTGGCCCGAAATCTTGAGGCAGAATTTGGTCGGACCGAAGGAGGGGGCGCGGAGTGAACTCCAAACGACCCGCGAACTCGGAGTGTTCTTGAAGAGCAGCCCGACAACCAGGTCCTCTCTCAAATCAAGCGCTTCTTCGAAGAAAGGCTCAGCTACTTTGAGTCGCTCATTGCAAGGATCCCGGACTGCCACCACCTGAGAGGACCATATCGTGAGAGAGCTACGCGGAGTCACCTTTCTCCCCGGAGATAGCCGACACAGAGCTCTCTGCTCACTTCACTCGTCCCAACTTTGCACTATATGACGACACCACCAACCCAGAAAATCATGTAGCGGTGTACAAGAAGAAGATGTTTAAGCTGGCAATACCGAGCGCATAATGTGCAAGAGCTTCAGCTCAAGCCTGACCGGGCCCGCACTACAATGGTTCATAAATCAGCCTCGGAACTCAATCTCAATGTTCTCCGAGCTGCATCAGCTATTCTTGTGGCAGTACTCGGGTAGTAGGAAGCTGGACAAGCATCCTGACGACCTCTATACAGTCATCCAGAGGCCTAGCGTACCGCTAAGATCCTACCTCTCGCGCTTCAACAAAGAACTGGTGGCCGTGCTGAATTGCCTGAACAGCACTGCGGTGCGCGCATTCACCAAGGGCCTTGATATTGACTCAGACCTGTACCGGGAGCTTTCCATCTATCCCTGTCAAACGATGGATGAAGCCCTCAACCGAGCCTGGGCCCTATTCAAGTGGGAGGAAGATGAACCTTACCACAGGGCGCGCCGAAGCAGCGGAAGACCATCCGCCCGTGAGGAGAGTTGGAGAGAGCCTCGCAACAGGCGCTCACCTCGATCGCATCCCTATAACAAGCTGCCGCAAGTCAACAACCTCGGGCCTTTTGTTCCCGAATACACCCTATCGATCGCACCCACGGACCTGGTCCAGAACGTGCTGTATTAGATGCCCGAAAAAGTAAAGTGGCCTCAGAAGATGAAGGCCGATCCCGCCTCGCACGACGTTCAGAAGTTGTGTGAGTTTCACAACGATCACGGGCATACTACCGCAAAATGCAGAGCATTGAGATTGGAAGTAATCCAGCTATTGAAAAAGGGGTTCTTGACAGAATACCTATCCGACAAGGGCAAGCGAACTTGGAACCGTGAGAAGAAGCACGAAGAATCTCGGGGAACCAATGATTCTTCCCCAAACTCCCCGGTCCCGGTTTGCACCATCAACTGCATTATCGGGGGGTCTGAGATCAGCGGTATAATGTGGTCCGCCACGAAGTAGGCCTCGAGGCTCACGCGCGAGGAAGCATCTGCACCTCACAAAAGCCCGGAGCACACGACGATCGAATTCACGAGCAAGGAGGCCCCAGGATTGAGCCACCCTCACGAAGATGCACTGGTAATCTCCATGCTAATCTCAAACTGCCTCTTGAAGAGGATCTTGGTAGATAATGGAAGTTCGGCGAACATCTTGTTCCTGCACGTCCTAAAAGAGATGAAGCTCCCAGAGGAAAAGATTGTGTGGAACCAAACGCCATTGATCGGATTCAACGGGGGAGTACAGATGACTCTGGGGACGATAGTCCTGCCAACTTACTGCGGTGGGGCACACCACTATGTGTCATTCATGGTGATTGATGCACCAAGTGCCTACAATGCACTGCTCGAACGGCTGTGGCTTCATCAACTCAAAGTTGTACCTTCCACCTACCATCAGGTCATCAAGTTCCCGACCCCAAGAGGAGTATGCACCATCAAAGGGGAGCAAAATGTGGCCAAGGAGTGCTACTATGCTAGTTTCAAGTTCGTTTGTGCACAACAACATTTCTCGAGCACTACGCCTTTGCCTCCACCAGGTGAGTTCAATGAGACAGAAGAAAAAGGGCTTGATCCAACTAATCCGGGCAAAAAGACAAACATTGGCAGCGGACTAGATCCGAAAACTCGGGCATAACTCGTGACTTTCTTAACTGAGGAGCGATCCATGCTCGCTTGGTTGCACAAAGACATGGTGGGAATTGACCCGATGATAATGACTGACCGATTACAGGTCGACCCACTCAAAAAGCCGGTGCAACAGCGCCAAAAGAAGTTCCCAGCTGAGAAAATGAGGCAATTAACAAAGAAATCCAGAAGATGCTGGAAATTGGCTCCATGAGGGAATTGAAGTACTCGACCTGGCTAGCCAACGCCGTGGTGGTGAAAAAGAAGAACGGGAAGAACTGGGTATGCGTAGACTACACCGACTTAAACAAGGCATGCCCGAAAGACCTATTTCCACTGCCTCACATCGACTGCATAGTGGACGCCACTGCGGGACATGAGCTGCTGAGCTTCATGGATGCCTTTTCGGGGTACCAGATTTAAATGCACCCGAAGATCAAGAAAAGACAACCTTCATGACCAGCAAAGGCATATACTGTTACAAGGTGATGCCCTTCGGGCTGAAAATGCTGGATCGATGTACCAGAGGCTTGTTAACAAGATGGTCGAGCTGCTCTTAGGAAAGATGATAGAGGTTTACATTGACGACATGTTGGAAAAGTCAACGAGGGTAGCAGACCACGTACAATATCCAAAACAGGCCTTCAAAATCCTGAACAAGTACTGTAGGAACTGAGTCTACAATAGGCGACATGAAATGCCATTTATTATAACTCCGGATTCGATTTATGGATATCAAAATAAATATCATGACAAACAGTAAATGCCCTATGCATGCTCTTATTTAATTTAATTCGTAGATTCAAAGGAATACCTGAGACTCCAACGACTGATCTACAGATCTAGATCGATGATGGCAATGACAATGGTGTACATCTGGATCTGGAATCGATCAAAGCAATAGTGTTCCTACAGATCTGATCTTCTGATCTGTTCCCTTGCTCGATCCAGAAATTTGGTGATGATACGCTATCGGATCTACAGCCGCCCACACTCTCTCGATCTCTCTAGGGTTTCTGATTTGAAACTTCAAACTTATGTAGGAAAATGAGAGATTTATATATTTATATAGATCTGGAGAATGGGCTATTAGGGTTTAATAAACCCTAATGGGCTCTGAGCAGTGTTGGGCCAGACCAGGGATCAAATGCAAATAATAAAGTGGGCCTCCTATTAATTAATTCCATGTTCAACCCAGAACATAATTAATTAATAAACATTAATTCATGCCACCAGAGAATTAATGCTAACCTACCCCTTTATTACCACGTTATTAGGAACGGGTTGCATTGACTTGGTTAATCCCCATATTTAAGGTTTCAGACATTCATTAATTAATTCAGCGTATGACAATTAGCTGTAATTAATTAATCTCTTATTATTCCTGAGTAGTACCACTCAACCCTTATCGCTTATGCTTGAATCAATGATTCAGCCTGCAGGACTTAGCATAATGAACCTCGTGAGCTTCCCAGGGAATGTCACCATCCTAAAACGAATATGGTTATCTAAATCCAACCTGAGGAAACCCCACACAAACTGCCATCACCCAAGATGCAGATATACAAGTACATGTAAGACTCTCCACCATAGCAAGTCAAAGTGACAGTCAACCCATGTGTGCCCCTCAGCTTTCAATAGACTTTAGATCCGACCAAGTTGCCGAGATATTTACTCATTCATATGCCAAGTAGAATGGTTCATCTCACTGTTGATCCTATCAATACATTGAGATGTACCGGTCACACAAAGCAGTCAAGATAAACTACATATGGACTTGTGTGCCGCAGCCTAAACCGACAGTCAAACCAGAAACTGTCTCAGCTGTGATAACTGTTTATATCTCGCTAGGTCGAACGATCTATACGATCTTCTGTAATCTCTTACACACCGTATGATCTCCCGATCGACGAGATAACTGGATGTGTTTGTTTGCATCGTATGATTGTTAATTCAGATAGAAGTTGTTTATTGCAAGTCATTATTGATTACCAGTATATCAAACATAACGTTTCCCAATATACCAATCATAATGCTTTTATGTATACAATTCCAACAATCTCCCACTTATACTCAAAGCATTATACCATTACTTTCCAGAGTATAACATGTGTTTATTCTAATCTAGCTATTACATTTGGTCACCAGGTGGCCGGCATCTACCTTAGTCCTAGGCTATGAACGTGACCCTCGTATGCCTTCTGTGGTAAGCCCTTTGTAAATGGATCCGCTAGATTATCCTTTGTGTCAATCTTCTCTATTAGCACATCGCCCCTCGCTATGAGTTCTTGGTTCCTTTGAGTTTGCTACTGCACCAGCATTATCTCAATATATCGTGATGGTCTTGGGCAAACTCAGAACAATATCTAACTCTTGGAGGTAGTTCCGGAGCCATACTGCTTCTTTAGAAGCTTCTGAAGCTGCCACATACTCAGCTTCCATGGTGGAGTCTGCGATACATTTCTGTTTCGCACTCCTCCATGATACAGCTCCACCTCCCAAGGTGAACACATAGCCCGAGGTCGATCTCTTCTCATCCTGATCCGCCTGGAAATCCGAGTCTGTATAACCCACAGGGCACAAATTCTCACACTGATAAACAAGACAATAGTCTCGAGTTTTTTTTTTTCAGATACTTGAGAATATGTTTGATAGTAGTCCAGTGCGCCTGTCCAGGGTTAGACTGATATTTGGCCACCATGCCCATAGCATAACAGATATCTGGCCTCGTACATAGCATCGCATATATGAGACTTCCCACTGCCGAAGCATATGGTACTTTAGCCATCTCATCCTTCTCCTCTTCTGTTGCAGGGCATTGTGCCTTAGACAGAGGAACACCATGTCTGAAAGGTAGCAACCCTTTCTTGGCATTTTGCATGCTAAAACGAGCAATTACAGTATCAATATAAGCGGCCTGAGACAAGCTTAACATCCTCTTCTTGCGATCACGCAAGACTTTAATCCCAAGGATGTATCAAGCATCTCCTAGGTCCTTCATTTGAAACTATTCGGATAACCATCTCTTTATGTCTGACAACACCTTCACATCGCTGCCGAATAGAAGAATGTCATCTACATAAAGTGCAAGGAATACCACGCTTCCGCTGACGTATAATCGGTACACACAACTTTCGGTTTCGCACTGTGAAAATCCATAGGATTTAATCACATCATCGAAACATTTGTTCCATGACCGTGAAGCTTGTTTAAGTCCATACAAGGACTTCCTTAGCTTCCAGACAAGATGCTCCTCACCATCCTTCACATAACCCTCTGGTTGTTGCATATAGATGTCACGACCTTCCTCAAGATACCCGTTTAAAAATGCAGTTTTGACATCCATCTGCCAGATCTCTAGGTCCATGTGTGCTGTTATGGATAGAAGAATTCGAATGGATTTTAGCATGGCTACTGGTGAGAAGGTCTCGTCATAGCCAATGCCCTCCTTTTGACTATAACCCTTCGCCACCAACCTGGCTTTAAAAGCAGTTATCTCTCCTTTCGAACCTTTCTTCCGTTTGTATACCCATTTGCAACCTATGGCCCAAAAGCCATCTGGTACCGCAGACTTCTGGTATACATCCATAGAGGTAATTGATTCAATTTCTGAATCCATGGCTTTATGCCATTTTTCCGCATCTTTGTCATTTACTGCCTCATTGTATGTCCATAGGTCGGTATCATCTAGTTTGTCTTCCAGGATCAAGTCCGAAGACTCTCCCATGAACATATACCGCTCGGGTTGGTGAGATACCCTCCCACTACAACGGGGCACTGGTACTGCGTCAGCAGTTGGTGCAGTTATTTGTGGATCAAATCCTTGCACTGGAGACCATGCAATTGGTTCCATACCTTCGAGAGGTACACTCACTTTTGTATTTGTGGTTTTTCACAAACTCGTCCTCCAAGAATCTTGCGTTGGTGCTAACAACAATCTTCTGATCCTCAGGACAGTAGAAAAAGCTACCTTTTGTTTGTCTGGGGTATCCCACAAACAGCATTAGCATGGACCTACCTTCTAACTTATCAGGTTCCTTCGACAAAACATATGCCGGACAACCCCACACTCTTATCTTTGACACACTGGGCTTTCGTCCATGCCAGAGTTCTGAGGGTGTTTTAGGAACTGACTTAGAAGGTACCAGGTTCAACAGATACGCCGTTGTTAGTAACGCGTGGCCCCAAAACAAAACAAACAAGTTCGCATAACTCATCATAGATCTAACCATTTCAAGAAGAGTCCTATTTCTTCTTTCCGCCACACCATTCTGCTGAGGAGTGCCTAGTGCGGTCCATTCGAATGTAATCCCATGCTCTGATAAAAACTGCAAGAACTCGTCTCTGAGATACTGACCACCACGATCAGATCGTAATGACTTAATGGTCTTGTTTAACTTCTTCTCTACTTCCGCCTTGAATTCCTTGAATTTCTCAAAGCATTCAGACTTATAGTGAAGTAAGTAAACATACCTGTATCTCGAGTAATCGTCAATAAAAGTGACGAAATACTTAAATCCTCCACGAGCTTGCATGGACATAGGTCCACATAAATCAGAGTGGATCAGTTCCAACACATCACTTGCTCGAGACTGACTTGCCTTGAAAGGCCTGGTCGTCATCTTTCCCTCTATACAGGATTCACAAACTCGATGTGGAACTACCTGGATTGAATCCAACGTTCCATCATCCACGAGTCTCTTGATCCTCTTTAGATTGATGTGACCTAGTCTCAGATGTCATAGATATGTAAGATCCTCATCAGAAGATGAAAACTTTCTCTTCTTATGATTAAATGAGTTATATGCAGCATTCACGGAAGATTTATGCAAACAAGTTATGATATAAAGAGAGTCTTTCTGTATCCCACGACAGATAACACAGTTATTGCCATTGATAGTAACATGACTATAAAAAATAACTGAAAATCCATCATTTATTAAACAGGAAATAGAAATAAAGTTCCGCCAAAAATCCGGCACATACAAAACATCTCGTAAAATCAAAACACTGTCTTGAAAGCATAATGTAACATCTCCAACTGCTACTGCAGACACACGAGCAGCATTACCCATGGAGATCGTCACCTCGTCATCATTCAGCTGCCTTGTCGGCCTGAATCCCTGCAAAGTGTAACAAACATGATCAGTAGCTCCAGTATCCACTACCCACGAATGGGTAGAAACATATGCTAAACATGTTTCCGTTACAAGTGCTAATGGCGTACCTTGTCCAACCCGCTTGGTCAGACAATCCTTCTTCCAGTGACCAATTTTGCCACAACGAAAACACTTGCCCTTCTTCCCCGGTGTCACAGTCTTCTTTTTCCCAGAACTTTTGCTTCCAATGGCTGTCTTCTTCAATTTCTTTCCAATCACCCCTTTAGCACCTTTCGATGAAGCAGGGCGACTACCAGAAGAAGCCAAGACTGTCTTTTTAGGTTGCATGACTGATTCAGCCGCCATGAGGTCACTAAGTAACTCATTGAGAGTGTACTCCTTTTTACTCATGACAACATTCAGCCTAAAGTTCTCAAAAGACTTCGGAAGTGAGTTGAGTAAGATATCGACCTGGGCTTCCCCGTCAATACCTCCTCCATGCAACGTAAGTTCATCCATGAGATGAGTCATGGAAACAATGTGCTCCCTCACTGAGCTACCATCAGTCATTTTACAACTCACGATTTCCCTCATGAGTTTAAATATGACAGCTCTATCCGATTTCCCATAAATAACTGTGAGACTATCCATAATCTCAGCTTCTTTGTCATAGTGCTGATCTTGTTGCTGGAGCACCTTAGACATAGTGGTCATCATGTAGCACTTGACTATATTATTAGACTTGACCCACTTGTCATAGAGGTTCCGCTCCACATCAGTTGACTCAGCAGTAGGGACAGCTGGACACGGAGTGTTAAGAACATATTGATGTTCCTCTGCAACTAGGATATAATCCAAGTTGCGCTTACATTCCAGGATATTTGGACCAGTTAATTGATTTTGTGCCAAGATATTTATGACATTATTCATAGACATATCTGAAAACAATAATTGATTAAAGTAAGAACATACATGCAGAACATTAAAACAAATATGCATTGTAACCTTTTGATAAACCAATACAATTGTTTCCCCCAATTGCCTAGGTGCATCTACTGCAAGCTCCTTTCGAAGACGTTTACAGCAGACCACCTAACCAGACTGCTCTTTGAAGTTCCAGTCTTTAATTTTAATCCACGCCAGGTATTCACTGGCAAATGAAATTAATAATCGGACATAAAACTAAGACCATGTTCAACCTATCTGAGCAGGGACATCATTCATGAGTTAGTACTCAGGCAACATCTAAGCATTTGACCACAATTCTAACTCCGGAAGTTAAAAGGACGATTTGTCATACGTACTAGACCCATGACGCATGCCTCTTACAACCTTTGTTATCTCATTTAAAACAATCCTAGAAAACTTATGAACAAATAAAGTAAGCAGGCTACAGTCGTGTAGACGTCTACTCACTTCACTGTCCACTTCTCACATGTTTAAATGTTTTATTTAGAAATCTCATCTATTAGAACTTATGAACAAATAAAGTAAGCGAGTTACGGTTGTGTAGACGTCTACTCACTTCACTGCCCACTTCTAATAAGAGACCGCATTGTGGAGGTCTTGTTGATTTTAATTAAAAAATCTTGCTTAGTCTTTTTCTTTCAAAAGGTTCTTATGTGCACAGATTATTTTATGATCCATAAATTATGTCACATCTAAAATTCCATCATATTTCCCAACATGATTCCGGAATTTATAGACATAATTTAATACATAAAATAAATCACATAAAGCATGCTTTGAACAGTAAATAATAAAGCAGTACCATGCTTTTCTATTATCTACAGCATGCTTTAAAATAAATAATAAAAGCAGTAGCATGCTTTCCTATTATTTACTAGTGCGCATATAATAAATCATATCATACGAGAAAACAATTAAATAAACAAATAAAATTTCTCGTGGCCCCTTGATGCAATTACATGGGAAATAAAATTAAATCTATCTATTACAATGATTTAATTTAATACAGATCTTCAAATGGGCTCCCACTCTTTAACTTGAAATCTGCAATTTTGGGCTTGGAAAAATACAGCAGTTTGTGCCAGGTATTAGGGTTTCAGGCCCACTGGATTGTAAAAACCCTAATTTTCCCAAAACCCTAGTTTCAGAAAATTGAGCCGCCTCTGGGCTGCCGGGCCCGCGCCCAGCCCGGATCTGAACCCTAGCATCAAACCCTAGCTCACAGCTAGGCTTTCCAGCCGCCAACTTCTACACCCAAACCCGCCACCGCCAGACAGTCCACGGCAGCCGCCGCCGCGTCTGGAGCATCACAGCTACCACCTCGCCGGTGGCTTTCTTAACCACGGAACAACACAGCCCAGCCGCCCCTCTGACCACCGACGAGCGCCACCGACACCTGCAGCTGCCGCTGGACTCTCGCATGCAGCATATGTCGCGCGACCATCGTCCAGCCACCCATGTTCAATGCCTCCCACCGTCGTGCACACCAGCGCAAGGCCCTCCTACCTACACAACGACCCGCGCCGGCCGGAGCCAGCGCCACTGCTGGCGAGAGGAAGAAGTGACTGGCAGCGGGCTGCTGCTGCAAGGAAGATGACCGCCGCGCGCCATCACGCGCGGCTACTGCTGCAGAGAACTGTCGCGCGCCTCCTGCGTGCGGCCACTGCGTGTTGCCGTCCCCGGCAACTGCCGCGCGCCGCCTGCACGCGGCTGCTGCTGTCATCGGAACACCACTGTACCACCTTGTCGCTGTTCTTTTTCTCCACGTATTTCGGTTTACAGATTGAATAAAGTAAAATAACAGATCTAGTCTATTACATATTTTCCTATCAATCTAATCGCGGATTTTCTCGCGATTTAAAACAAAATCAAAACAGAGAGGGTCCACGAGAACAAAAACATCCACGACAAAAATAAATCCATCCACGATAAATTAAATAACATGCATAAACTGATTGTCAAATTTATTTTCTGACAGAGCCATAAAATTCGAACATGGCTCTGATACCAATTGTAGGAATTGAGTCTACAATAGGCGACATGAATCGC
>JAPKLW010001808.1:64718-98732 GCA_026898455.1 Plectranthus barbatus | reverse complement strand
CTATTTATATAGATCTGGAGAATGGGCTATTAGGGTTTAATAAACCCTAATGGGCTCTGAGCAGTGTTGGGCCAGACTAGGGATCAAATGCAAACAATAAAGTGGGCCTCCTATTAATTAATTCCATGTTCAACCCAGAACATAATTAATTAATAAACATTAATTCATGCCACCAGAGAATTAATGCTGACCTACCCCTTTATTACCACGTTATTAGGAACGGGTTGCATTGACTTGGTTAATCCCCATATTTAAGGTTTCAGACATTCATTAATTAATTCAGCGTATGACAATTAGCTGTAATTAATTAATCTCTTATTATTCTTGAGTAGTACCACTCAACCCTTATCTCTTATGCTTGAATCAATGATTCAGCCTGCAGGACTTAGTATAACGAACCTCGTGAGCTTCCCAGGGAATATCAACATCCTAAAACTGATATGGTTATCTAAATCCAGCCTGAGGAAACCCCACACAAATTCCCATCACCCAAGATGCAGATATACGAGTACATGTAAGACTCTCTACCATAGCAAGTCAAAGTGACAGTCAACCCATGTGTGTCCCTCAGCTTTCAATAGATTTTAGATCCGACCAAGTTACCGAGATCTTTACTCATTCATATGTGAAGTAGAATGGTTCATCTCACTGTTGATCCTATCAATACATTGAGATGTACCGGTCACACAAAGCAGTCAAGATAAACCACTTATGGACTTGTGTGCCGCAGCCTAAACCGACAGCCAAACCAGAAACTGTCTCAGCTGTGATAATTGTTTATATCTCGCTAGGTCGAACGATCTATACGATCTTCTGTGATCTCTTACACACCGTATGATCTCCCTATCGACGAGATAACTGGATATGTTTGTTTACATCGTATGATTGTTAATTCAGATAGGAGTTGTTTATTGCAAGTCATTAATGATTACCAGTATATCAAACATAACGTTTCCCAATATACCAATCATAATGCTTTTATGTATACAATTCCAACAAGTACCACATGAAGCTAATCCGGTGAAGTGCATGTTCGGCATGGCATCGGGAAAATTCCTTGGCCATATCGTTACCAGCAGGGGGATAGATGCGGATCCAACTCAGATAAAGGTGATCCGCAATATAATGCACCCGAGGAATCTGAAAGATGTCCAGAGGCTTACGGGGAGGCTTTAGGTACTAAGTAGTTTCATATAGAGGTATTTTGACAAAACCTATGGATTTTTTCAATTCTTGCGAAAGGGGAAGAAGTTCGAATGGACTGAGGAGAGCGCAAGGGCACTAGAACAACTGAAAGAGTACTTGGCAAGCCCACCTCTCCTGTCAAAGCCCAAAATAGGAGATACAATGTTGCTTTACTTATCTGTCTCATAGCACGCGCTAGGTGCGGTATTGGTTAGGGAATGTGAAGGTAGGTGATAACTGCAGTATAGCGGTTAAGCAAATAAATTTTTTACACCCGAAGGTGGTCGATCCCACAAGGACTGTGCAATGAAAAACATAAAGTACTAGTCATAATTCTTAGAACACAGAAGTTTGAGAAATTTGAAAAAGGGATTTGGTTTTGTAATTTAAAGATGACAATGCAGAAAATAAAGGGTTTTAAAAACAATAAAGAAAAGCACAGATCCTAGGGCAGATAATCTAATCATCAACATGCAATTTCAATCAACTCAGCAATGCGAAAAACATAGATTTTTGTGGATTAAATTCCTTGGTCATGCAATTAAATCCTAAATTATTAATTAGTGACTATCTCTTCTCGGTCTCAAGAACACCAAATTAATCAATCTCATAATTATCTAATTATTCCTATGTAGGTTTCTTCCTTTTGAGACAGAAAACAAACACAATTAATTCTCTCTTTCTGTTAATAATTTTCATCTCTCGTTCCATCAATTATTAACTATAAACCTAGATCTCAATTCATCTCTCGGTCCTTCTTTTAATCTATATTATAAAATTTAAATCATAGAATTAAACCATGCTATATGAGTTGATATCAATTAGACATGCATCAGAAAAGAAATCATAACCCTAGAACCTATTTAGGGTTCTAGCCACAAATCATGACTAGAAAATAAAGAAACATTTAATTAATGAACTTACAAATGAAAAGGAACCTTCAATGTCTTGAAAAAATCCAAAACTCAATGTAAAATCCAAGGAAAAACTGTATAATTTTCGTGCCTAAGGGTTCATATTTGTAGAGGGGGAAAAGACCTAATTTGAGTATTGGGTAAAAATAGCAAAAACTGCCAAAACAGGCCCAAAACAGCTTTTTCGGGCCTCCGTGTCGATCGACACAAATCCTATCGGTCGACAGGATTGCAGATCACAAGTTTCCGGAGTTTTGACCTATGTTTCGGTCGACACAAATCCTGTCTCTCGACACAGAAACATCTGTCTGCGCAGTCTCACGGTTTTGGCCATAACTTTTGCTTCTGAACTCCGATTGACCCGATTCTAGTTGCGTTGGAAAGCGAATTCAAATATCTTTCTCTTTCCATACTCCATTAGCTCGGATTCCACATGTGGAAGAATTCGTGACTGTTCCTTTGAACATCATCTACTTTCGGTACGGGTTTCCAATGAATTTGGCCTAAAACCTGCATAAATCACCCATCAAAGGCATAACACCCTCCAAAATAGACTCATGCACATAAATAAGTAAAAACTTAACAAAATATACTTGAAACAATGGAGAAAAATATAGATAAGTGAGTATAAATATGAGCTTATCAAACCCCCCAAACTTGAATATTAGATTGTCCTCAATCGAAGGAAAGAAGAAAGAAATCTGAAGCAGTTGAAAGTGCAATGCCTCAAAAGATTCATCACAATCAAGGTTCATCAATCCACATCACGCAAGCAATTGAAAGAGGTAAGATATTCATCAACTTCGGAAGACTCACGGGAAAGTGTATCGCTCAACCACTCAATTGTTTGGGTTTCAAATGAAAGCACTCACAACATGTATGAAGAAATTTCTACCATAGGCTTGCAAGAGTTCTAAAATCTCCACTGCTCATTTGTGCACACAATTCAAGAATAAAAAAGGACTTTGATTAGGTTGTAATGTAGGCTTTTTGTGAAAGGTAGGGAAATATGGCCAAGTGACTAAACCAATTGAGTTAGCTACTCTCAACAAATCCAACCAATATCTTCTCATCATCCACCATTCTCCTAAAAATTTCAACACAAACCAAGGCTAATTTTTTTTCTAGTCCTTTTATGCTCTTAAAAATTTTATTTAATGATTTTTTTTCTTTCTAGAGCCCAACCTTCTTTTGCTCACCAATCTAAAATTTTCCCATCCACTTATAACAATTATCCTTATTTCACCCAAATCCTATAGACAGGATACAATTCACCTTTTTCATTGCACTATCTCATAGAAAAAATAGAACTACAATGTTTTTCTTAACTCATAGACCAAGAAAGAAAAAGTAACAGGCTCAAAGGGGCTAATCTAGGGAGAAAATATAACAAGGGACAGTGTTTAGGATAATTTGGCTAACAAAGATGGCCTAAGATCATTTTCTATCCTTGTGCACACTATGCAGTCTCAAAACAGAACAAAAGCAAGTTCTAGAGAAACGAAAACATACATGCGAATCTCTCATGAACAAAAAAATGGCTCAAAAACTCACTTGGGTTCAAAAATTCTTCCTTAGTCAATTTCAATCCACTCAAACATCATGCAAGTGTAAGTTTCAATTAGACCCTATCATGCGGTATTCTACATTCATGGGCAAATCAACCACAATCGAAATCAACTCAACTAATCAAGATCGATTCCAAACATTGCATATAATGCTAGAGAGTTTAATTACTTAAAGATTTTCCTCACATAATATCTATATTTTTTTTATTTGCAAAAATTTAAACAAACCAAATAAAGCAAGTAAAACAAATAAAACAGGAAAGCGAGTAAAGATAAGGGATAAAAGTTCAACTTCTTGTCCACATCCCTCCAAACTTATTTCGAACTCGGAGAGTATGAAAAAGTTTGAAAATCAGACAAGAATAAGAACGGTACCTGACTGTCGATCTCAGACATCAACCTTTTTATCCACCTGAGGAATTAGCTTGTCGCGACGGAGATTTGGGGCTGTTAGCACTCTGTGTCGATCGACAGGGGGCCTTCTTTCAACTTCTGTGGCTGTCGATCTAAGAGTTCTCCATGCTAAACCCTCTGTGTCGATCGACAGGGATCCTGTCTATCGAAACAGAGGCATTCCTCCTGTTCGATTTTTTTTAAATAAGCTATAATAAATGCAAAACAAAAATTTGAAACTAAAGTTAAACACAACAACGGAAATAAAAACTAAAATTGTAAAGAAACAACGGGAATTTAAAAAGAAAGCATGTAAAAGTTGGGTTACCTCCCAACAAGTGCTTTAGTTAACGTCGTAGCTCGACGATACCTCTTTTCAGAACCAAGATGGGCTAGTTCGCACTCGCCTACCATGAGAATCCACCATATAGACCCACCGATCGTGGATGATAGCAGTGAGCTCGGGAAGAGACGGTGTAATTGACAATTTTGCCGACTCGTTCCCTCGCTCCCATCTTTGAGCGGCTTGGTCTTCTTTGAACTCCTCACTTGCTTCTTCTTCTTCATCCTCATCTGCTTCCTCTCTGGATGAGATTTTGAAGCATTTGGATTGTTGGCGGCTTGTGTCGAGCTTGAATGTAATCCTTTCCTCATTTGCTCGAAGCGTGATCTCTCCACCACGGCAATCAATCAGAGCAGCACTAGTGTCTAGGAATTCCCTTCCCAAGATGAGGGGTGTGTTCCCTTCTTCCTTCATGTCAAGGACCACAAAATCTGCAGGAAAGATAAGATGACCTACACGAATAAGTAAATCTTCAATTGTACCTTTGGGGCGAGACACAGATCGGTCTGCCATCTGCAAGGTGATAGTGGTCGGCCTCAACTCTCCAATCTTGAGGTGCTGGAAGATAGAGAACGGCATCAGGTTGATACTGGCACCAGTGTCGCACAACACCTTCTCGAACTTGAACCCCCCGATCTCAACTGGGATGGTGAAACAACCTGGATCACTTCTCTTGACTGGAAGTTTCTTCTGTAGGACCATGCTGCACTGCTCATGAAGCTTCACGGTTGCATTCTCCCCAAAGTGTTTCTTCTCGCTCATTAGCTTCCGGAGATATTTCATGTAACCTGGAATTTCAGAAAGAGCTTCAATTAGTGGAAGATTAATACTTACCTTCTTCAAGTTCTCGACAAAGTGTGAGAACTTGGAATCCTCCTTCTGTTTGGCGAATCTCTGAGGAAATGGCATCGGAGGTGGTTTGGCAGCCTTGGAAGTGGAGGAATGTAGTTGGGCATGTTGTTGTGTCGGCTGGCCTTGATTCTGGACTACCTGTCGATCGACAGGGGGTGTGTCGATCGACACACCCTATGCAGTTCTGTCGATCTCCTCCTCTGAATCTGTGTCGACTGCTTCTTCTGGGTCTCTGTGTCGATCGACAGGAATCCTGTCAATCGAAACAGAGGCTAGCTCTATTGGGTCTGCTTCTTTTCTGCCCCCTAACTTGCTTTGTGGCATGCTCGGACCTTTGTAACTCTTTCCGGACCTCAGCTTCACAGCTTTGCAATCTTTTTGGTTCTTGGGATTTGACTCGGTGGTGCTGGGCACCTTTCCTGTAGTATGTTGTATCCCGATAGTGGTAGCAATTTGGCTCACTTGAGTCTCAATGATCTTGACGTGCTTGCCGAGCAGATCCACCTTGGTATTGACTCCTTCCACTTCTTTCTTGATATTTCCCATTCTGTGGTCTGAAGCTTTGATGAAGTTCTTGAGCACCTCGTCAAGGCTCTCCTTCTTCTTCTCCACAATCTCGCCCTTCTGCACATCAAAATCAGGAGGTGGTTGTTCGACAGCATCAGGCTGAGAGTAGGAGAAACCTGGATGAGGTCTAGGATGGTAGTGTTGGTATCCCCCTTGCCGGTACTGATTCTGATAGCCACCACGATTCATGTAGTTCACGTCGACGATAGGATCAACCTGTGCAACAGAAACAGAAGCAGAAGTAGTTAGTTTTTCAACTTCCCCTTTAGCTTCTCAACCTCTTTCTTCAATGCATCATCCTCCTTTGCCTCAACAGCTTGGATCTGTGGCCTTCTCGGGTTCCCCATTGTTGATCATGCAGGGCCATCTTCCTGAACAATTTTAGAGCCTTTTCTGGTGACTTGCTCATCAATGATCCACCGGCTGCATAGTCCACTTACTTCTGGCTCTCCATAGTCAATCCTCTGTAGAAGATGTGGGTCTGCTCCTCAGTAACAACTCCATGGCGCGGGCAACTCCTTAGTAGCTCATTGAACCTGGTCCATGCCTCAAAGAGAGTCTCATCCATCCTCTGGTGGAACTGCAAGATCTCCATCTTTTTCTGAATGATGACTGAAGGTGGGAAGAAGGCGGCGAGGAACTCAGCTCTGAGATCGGCCCATGTATGAATGTTGCTGCAGTCCAAGGCTGTAAACCACGTCCTAGCCTGATCCCGAAGTGAGAAGGGAAACAAGCGCAGACGGATCACATCCTGGGTAACTCCTCCTTGCTTGATGTATCACACACCTCCACGAACATCCTGAGGTTTTTTGTGGATTAAATTCCTTGGTCAGGCAATTAAATCCTAGATTATTAATTAGTGACTATCTCCTCTCGGTCTCAAGAACACCAAATTAATCAATTTCATAATTATCTAATTATTCATATGTAGGTTTCTTCCTTTTGAGACAGAAAACAAACACAATTAATTCTCTCTTCCTGTTAATAATTTTCATCTCTCGATCCATCAATTATTAACTATAAACCTAGATCTCAATTCACCTCTCGGTCCTTCTTTTAATCTAGATTATAAAATTTAAATCAGAGAATTAAACCATGCTATATGAGTTGATATCAATTAGACATGCATCAGAAAAGAAATCATAACCCTAGAACCTGTTTAGGGTTCTAGCCACAAATCATGACTAGAAAATAAAGAAACATTTAATTAATGAACTTACAAATGAAAAGGAACCTTCAATGTCTTGAAAAACTCCAAAACTCAATGTAAAATCCAAGGAAAAACTGTATATTTTTCGTGCCTAAGAGTTCATATTTATAGAGGGGGGAAAAGACCTAATTTGAGTATTGGATAAAAATAACAAAAACTGCCAAAACAGCCCAAAACAGCTTTTCCGGGCCTCCATGTCGATCGACACAAATCCTGTCGGTCGACAGGATTGCAGATCACAAGTTCAGGAGTTTTGACCTATGTTTTGGTGGACACAAATCCTGTCTCTCGACACAGAAACATCTGTCTGCCCAGTCTCACGGTTTTGGCCATAACTTTTGCTTCCGAACTCCGATTGACCCGATTCCAGTTGTGTTGAAAAGCTAATTCAAATATCTTTCTCTTTCCATGCTCCATTATCTCGGCTTCCACGGGTGGAAGAATTCGTGGCTGTTCCTTTGAACATCATCTGCTTTCGGTACGGGTTTCCAATGAATTTGGCCTAAAACCTGCACAAATCACCCATCAAAGGCATAACACCCTCCAAAATAGACTCATGCTCAGAAATAAGTAAAATTATAACAAAATATACTTGAAACAATGGAGAAAAATATAGATAAGAGAGTATAAATATGAGCTTATCAGCAGGCAACACCCCATACACTACGTAAGCAAGCCCCTGCTCGACGCTGAAACGAGGTACACGGCCTTAGAAAAGTTGGCGTTGTCCCTAATCACGGCTTCCAGAATGCTGAGGCTATACTTCGAGGCTCACCCAATAAAAGTAGTTACGTCATACACACTCTGCATGGTGTACTCCAAACCGTGCCTGTCCGGAAGATTACTAAAATGGGCGGTGGAGATCGGCAGCTTTGGATTGGAGTTCGAATACCGCACCACAATCAAGTCTCAGGTGCTAGCGGACTTCATCGCGGAATTTACCGCCGAACTTCAAATCGACGCAGAAAAAGAAATAGCGAACCTCGAGGTAAGGAATACTACCAAAGAACCCTGGGTACTCCAGGTCGATGGGGTGAGCAACATGCTTGGAAACGGATTCATCAGACTTAACTTCAAAGCCACAAACAACGAAGCTGTGTATGAAGCCCTAATCAGGGGAATGCAGCTCACTAGAATACTTGGGGCTCATCGCCTCCAACTACAAGGAGACTCACGGTGGTAATGCAAATGGAAGACCAGTACCAAGTAAAGGAGCTGAGGCTGGTAAAATACCACGAACTGGCCAAATCACTTAGCTAGGAGTCCGATGAATTCAAAATCAAGCACATAGCCAGGGAAGAAAATTGCAAGGCTGATGCCTTGGCAAACTTTGCATCGTCCAAACATGACAAACATGACAAGGAAAGAAGACCCATCCCAATAACATGGGTCGAAGAACCCGCGGCCCAGGCAAAAATCACTGAAGTCCGCAAGATAAGTACTGGGGAATCATGGATCGATCCAATCATACGATACATTAAGGATGGAACCACACTCGAGGACAGGTTGGATGCGGTTCGACAGGCAAGAGCAGCAGCAAAATACACCATCCACGATGGCAAACTGTATAGATGGTACATAGAAGGTCCCCTCCTCAAGTGCCTTGAGCCAGCGGCCGGACAAGTCATCCTCATGGAAATTCATGAAGGTGACTGGGGGAGTCACCAAGGGGCTCAACCCTTAGCGCACAAAGTCATCTTGACAGGCTTCTACTGGCCCACTCTTAGGAAGGATGCGAGAAATTATGTTAAGAGCTACGAGGCATGCCAGAGGTTTGAGATTACAACTCAAAGCCACGCGGAGCCATTCCACGCTACAATCGCGGTGTGGCCCTTTATGGCTTGGGGGATGGACATAGTGGGGAAACTCCTTAAAGGCGTGCGACAGAAAGAATATTTGCTTGTCACAACGGACTAATTCACCAAGTGGGTCGAAGCCGAAGCATTCCCCAATGTCAGGGAGCAAGAAGTCATCATGTCCCTCGGGTCCCATATTTTGTGCAGGTTCGGGATCCCAAAAGAATTTAGATTTGAAAATGGATCACAATTCACGGGGCGCAAGGTGCAAGAATTCTGCGATCAGTACAACATTCAGCTAATCTTCTACACACCAAGATACCCGGAAGCGAATGGTCAGGCTGAATTGACCAATAAAAAATCATGGCAACGATGAAGAAGCGCCTCGACGCCCATAAGTCAAAGTGGGTGGATGAGTTGCCCGGAGTTCTTTGGGCTTATCGAACCACCCTACAAACATCAACAGGCAGTTCGCTATTCGCACTCGCATACGACAAAGAGACCGTCATTCCGGCAGAAGTAAGGGCCAGAAGTTTGCGTGTTCAAACGTGCAAAGAGGAAGAAAACAACGATAAATTGCTCAAGAGTCTAGAGTTGATCGACGAATAGAGAGACTAGGCCCTGCTCAATGTGGCCCAAAGAAGGATGCAGATCAAAAAAATCTTCAACAAAAAGCTTCGCATGCGAACTTTCAAGGAGGGAGAATCGGTACTCAGAAGGGTGTTCCAGAACACAAAGGACAAAAGTGCAGGAAAGCTTGACCGATGATGGACCACGATGTAAGGGAGATCGCGAATAGCTGGAACATTAAGCACTTGAAGAAATATTATTTCAGAAAAAAGAGATTGAACCCATCGATCTCCCAGATACGCTCTCTCGTTACATTTTTAATTCATTTCCTATTTTTCTGATTAGACCATTACTAACTTAAGCATCGTCGGCGTCGCCCACACTCCTCGTGACTATCTTGCAGGATCGGATGAATGCTCAAAGCAGTCCAAAAAGTACCTCGCACACACTCTCAGATAATTATTCCTAACTTTTTCTAGGCTAATTATTATTTGCGGTATCTAGTACTAACTTAAGCATCGAAGGGCATCGCCCACCCTTACCCTGCGTTATGCATTGCAGTTTGCTACACGTGGAAAATAACATACATCATTGAAAGAAAAGCATCGGATGAAGCTCAAGAATCAAAAAAATTCATCATCATCATTGCAAAAGAAAATATGCAGTCAAGAAGCAGGAAAAATATTCAAGGGTCGTACAAAAAGAAACATATACAGAAAAACAAGTAGAAATTGTTTGAATAATAGAAAAGTCGAAGATAGTAAATGGGAGCAGAAGAGCCAATCGATCAAGTTATTGCATTCAGGTCAGGCATCGGGCCGGAGTTCGCCTGAGAGTAGGGCCAGATGTTGAATCAGTTTGATGCGGGCCATCATCAGCGTTCTGATCATCCTGAGACAAACCATCATGCTGTTGTTGGGCCTGGTAGTCTAATGGCCTCTCGTGAGGACCAAAGAACACCTGCTACTGGTCATCAGACTCGTTTTGGTTCTGCTCCTCGTCTCCAGCCAGCTCGTCCAGGAAACTGAGGTCGAGGTTCGGGTATTTGCTCACCACCTTCTCCCGGACCTCGCTCTCCACCTGCTCGGCAAGCATCTGCAAAGGGATTAAACATGCAGCGCTCAAACTAAAAAGAAAAATGGAAAAACACTGCAAAGTACCTTGTAAATCTCTGCAAAGTGTGGCGAGGTGATGAGATAGCCGAAGTATAACCCCTCCCCCATCTGAAGATGGGCGATCTGGTTGACCATCTAAAGTTTGAATGCTCTCGAGTACATCCAGATGAAGGGGAGAGATTAAGAGAGCTCTTTGAAAAGCGTGGGTCAAAGGCCGTCGCCAAAGCCCAGCTGACAAGGACAGAAATACCAGACATCCCAGATCACGAAGACAAAAGCTACTCATCAGAAGATGAAGAGAATGTTCCCATGTTATTTATGACCAAAATCAATGAAGATGCTGATGTTGATGAAGAGCTGGTAGCAGAATCAGCCCTAGTTGTCACGAGAGATCAGATAACAAATTATGTTATGTCTGATGCTTCTACATAAAAAAATTTGCATGATACTGTTGATTCATGTTTTTCGCAATCAGAAGATATAACTGGAGAACTTCTTTTAAAAGAATTTTCAAAATTTCATGCATCAAAAGATGTCGTAGTAAAAGAAAATTCCTCGTTGAAATCTCAGCTTTCCATTTTGACCAATGAGATTAAAAAATCTAGGTCAGCAGACGAGGAACTTTTCAAACTCAAAGCTGAATTCTCCTCACTAAGTGAAAAGTTTAATAGTTTAAAACAAGAGAATGAAGTTTTGAAAAGCAAAAACTCTATGAAAAATCCTTGTCAATGTAGATTATCTAAAAGCACAAGATACTTAGATGAGATTTTCAGTGTTCAAAGGATCACAAATGATTATGCTGGAATTAGTTTAAAAATGGAGATTATAGCAACGCTGAATCTGATCGATCAAAGAAAATAATCTTTGTCCTAACAACTGGGAAGGTTCAGCAAACTGCTAGCTAGACAAAGGGGATAATGCTAGATCAGCAACAGTTGCACAACAAGAATGTTGGCAAGCTAAGAATCCCCTGCTGACTGCTCAGCAAAGACTGAAAAGTATATCTGCTGAGAAGAAGTCAGCAAAGTCAACGTACGTAACCCAACAGATTGTTCCATCTGCTAGGAAGGTTCATACACAACCTAGCAAAGCTAAGCAATGTTCTAAGATGAAGCCAGAATACACTCCAAGTAGGAGGAACACCTACTTAAGGCCAGAGTCTAAATCAATTCATTTTCAAAATACTACGAAGGCTCAGCACACCATTACACATTTCCATGTTGATTCAGTGCATTACTCCAATAGGAAGGTAAATGTAGTGAAACATGATGACAAGAAAACTGTCAAGATCATGAAAGTCTGGATTCCTATGGGGCTAATCCAGAGAGCTAATCCTGCAGTTGATCGGGTACCTAAAAATTAATTTTTTTATTTTGCAGAAACAGGGTCCAGCAGGAAGAACATCAAAGAAATTAAAAGAGTTGATCCTAGATAGCAGATGCTCATGTCACATGACGGGAGACGAAGAAATCTTCACCGATTTAAAGAAAATAAGAGGACTTTCGGTTTCCTTCGGTGACAACTCAAAGGTTAGAGTAATCAAAAGAGGGTGCATCGAGCAAAATGGAATGCACATCATCAACGTGGCCCTCGTCGATAGCATCAAGCACAACCTACAGAGCATCAGTCAGCTAAGTGAAAAATGGATATATTGTTTTCTTCTTTGATACAGGTTGCGAGATTGCTGACAAAACCAATAGAGAAGTAAAGCTTAGAGGAATCAGAAAAGAGGACTCTATGTTGTAGATTGGAAAAGTGGTCAGCAAGCATCAAGTTTCATTCTATTCAACAAGGAAGAAACCAACTGGCTATCGCACAAAAGGCTAACGCACTTAAACTTTAAAACTATCAATTACATAGCCAGAAATAACATTGTCAAAAGACTGCCCAAAGAAACCTTCAAGAATGAAGGCGTATAAAGAGCTTGCCAACAAGGGAAACAAGCTAGGGCGTCTTTCAGATCTAACCCAGAAAAGACTACATCAAACGGAATCCTTGAGCTGCTGCACATGGATTTATTTAGCTCCGTGACTCCACCCACTGTAGGTAACAAACATTATACATTGGTTGTTATTGATGACTATTCTGGGTACATGTAGGTGAGACTGCTCAAGTGTAAGGATGAGGAAAAGATAATTCTCCCGGAGCTGATACTTCATGTACAGAATGACAAAGAGCTCATGGTGAAGAGGATAAGATCCGATAATGGTACAGAATTCTGTAACGGAGCAATAATGGATTTCTGGGCCAATGCTGGGATAGGACATGAAAGGTCCACTATAAGAACACCTCAGCAAGACGGCTTGGTAGAACGGAGGAACATGACTCTAAAGGAGGCCACACGAACAATGATTGCCGATATAGATCTAGGTCAAAAAATATTGGGGAGAAGCCGTAATGAATGCATGCTATACGCAAAATCAAAGTGGCTTGAATCTCAGATTCAAGAAGACTCCCTAAGAAATCTATCATGGTCATAAGTCTTCCTTAGCTCATCTTCGTGCTTTCGATTCACCATGTTATATCCATAACAATGGAAAATCAAAGTTAAGTACTTTCTCTCACAAAGCTGATGAATGCGTGTTCCTAGGATACGGGCATCCTTCTCACAAAGGTTATAAAGTGCTTAACAGGACCACCAAACTTGTGGAAATAACATGCAATGTTATTTTTTATGAAGCTACTTTAGTGCGCAGGACTATGAGAGATCTAAACGATGTTATTCATGAAATCAATGTTGTTAATGGACAATCGGTCTCGAATACTTTAGAAGCTGAATCGATTGATCCGACTAGGTTCATGAGTGAATCTACATCTGCGCTAGAGACCTCGATTGGTCAACAAACAGCCGAGATGGTTGGTGATGCAACTGGTAATGCTGAGGCCTCACTAAATCCTCTCAACGAGATGACAAGTCAAGGGGGAACTCAAGAATGAGAAACCATTCAGCAAAACGAAGACGTTGCTAAGAATCCCCAGAGTAGCGAGAGGAATGCTGAAGATAGCGCTGCTGAAAATGACCAGGAGCGGACTGCTGACAGAAGATGTATCATCAATCCAACAGACGGATCATCAGCGGACAACCATTCAGCAGATGGGAACCCAACAAGTGTGGTTGAAAGTCTGAATAACCTACAACTTGTTGACATGTCTGTTTCAGGAAGCCAAATTGGAGCATCTAACAGTCAAACTATTCTAATCACCGAGCTACAAAGACCAAAGTGGTTGCTAAGAGATCATTCTTCAGAAGCTATATTAGGAGATCTTTTCGGTCAGCAATCCGAACCGAAAGCTGAGAAGGAAGATGATGAAAGTCAAGTTGCTGAGAAGGAAACCATGGAGAAGGACGCCACTGCCTCACTTGATGCTGAGACCCGAGCAAGATTGCAGGTCAACCTCTCTGCAAGCGTAAGAGCATAGAATAAAAAGTATCTACGGGCTCTGGGAGTGGATCCATCCACTGTTCTAGAATGGAAGTTAGGAGCAGATACTCCCTTCGTGCTGAATAAGACCATTGAATCACTGTGGCATAGGCATATTCCAATTCCTACCTCTCCTGAAGTCTCAGGTATCTCATTTAGTGATATTCCAAGTGATGACAATGTGGAGATGACAGGAAGTGCAAAAGCTGCCCATGGGGTTTTGATGCATGCTATAGGTGAATTTGTTTTCAGAGCAGAGACGTTGAGAGTGCCCATGGAAGGACAACCTGATAGGAGGTTCAAAGCGAAGAGAATCGCCAAATGGTGCCCTCTGATATGTGTGTAAAATGATCTATTTTTCGATGTGTGAGCGTGCATGTTTGTGGCCATTTTACCTTCATATCATATGCTTTCGTTGTTCTTTTGTCTTGTTTTCGTGTTTCCATGTTGAAATGATGTAGGATAAATCTTAGCATAATATTGTGTGTTTTGGGAAGTTCTGGAGGAAAATCATCCAAGTATGAAGTCCGAGGAGGCTAAGTCCGCTCGAGCGTTGCAAAAAGATGAGTTTCGGGAGATTGGAAGAGTCGCCTGGCCGAGCAGTGTGCAGGCTCGGCCGAGCTGCCCGACAGAGAGCAGGCTCGACCGAGCCATGGAACAGAGACCTCGCTCGGTCGAGCGAGGCAGGCTCGGCCGAGCCAGGTTGGGTTTTCTCAATTTCCCACGGATTCTCTGGAGGCTCGGGCGAGCCAACTTCAGCTCGGGCGATCCGAGGCCCTGTTAGCTCATCTATAAAAGGGGGAAAATCAATTAAATGAAAAACTTTTTGCCCAATTGGAGAATAACTGTCACTAACTTCCATCTAGATTCATCTCTAAACGTCTTTCCCCACTTGAATCAAGGAGAACCAAGGAACATTCCATCATCTTGGTGACATTTGAAGAAGGAGATTAGGTGGATTGGATTCAACGATGGCAATCATAGAAGATCAATTTTGACCTTGAAGTTTTGTAATGTCAATTCTTATCTTTCAACTTGTATTGCTTCTAATTCAAGGTATGAGGAGCTAAATTCCTAAGTGAGTGTTGTAATATGGATATTGAGATGGATTGAACCTTCTATGCTTGTTTACTTTCCAATGAAGTCTTGATTTGCACTTGAGCTTGTTCATACCTATTAGATGTAGGTAATAGCCAATCTATAGGTAGTTGATGTGAACGTTGCAGCCAATACGCGGACGGGAACGTCGTGATAAGTGCATAATCATATAGTTTTAGTTCCAATCCATGTGCGGAGCTAGGATTATAGGGCAATAATCGACAGTCGGTTGGGAGTGAGTTACGGATTGATAACGTAGTTGTTTGAGATTTCTAATTTCATCCACGGACAATTCACCGGTACAAAGGGGATTGACTAGGATAGAGTCGGTTGCTCAACTTTATAGGAATTAAAATCCATTTACAACATAGCTTGGTTTAATTTAGCTCAATTGAAGTTTACAAACACTCACTTCCTTCTAAGATTGTTGGACTTGTTACTCTAATCTACCCAAACATTTGATAGAAGTAAGTGATTGGTAATTTTAGCAAATTGTTGAATGTTTGATTGTATGCATTTGTAGTTTAGATTGCTATTCATAGCTAGATAGATCAAGAAAATCAACGACAATTATATTGCCTAGCTATTGATACATTTTCTTACGAGTAAATAGTTTCCACGAGAGCAAATAGAAAATATCTCGGATTGATAATTTGACGTGAAAATTGTGTGTCACTTCACATGACGGTCACCCTCCCGTCACTGTGAAGGACTAGAAGAATGAAGACCTCATCTCATGGGCAAAAGAAATTTGTGTGTTCATTGAAGCCCAAGTTAGTGAAGAACTTGAGACCACATATGCCGCTGAATTCTTGGAAGGGTCTTCCATTCTTAATTGGTTCAAGATAGAGTTCTAGAGATGGAGATTCTACGACTACGCCACCCACGAACTAAATTATGAAGACCACGCAATCATGCTGGCATGAATGGGTCTGAGTTATTGGAGAAGCGAAGAAGAATGGGCAGATGACTAGATGGATCAGACATCCAAGCGACGGTACTGCGAGAAGCAAGTAGTTGCCAGACTACAAAAGATAAAGTCCCACTGAGCAATCACAGGAGATCGCTCACTACCTGCCTCTGATTACCCCATTGTTGATTCACCTCCATTCACACATAAGTTTAAATCCCCAGCAACAAGACGGCAGATGACTGTAGCTGTTGAGTTGCATGCAAGACTTGCAGAAGAGAAAGTCGCACGGAGAAGAACAGAAGATCACAGGAAGATGATGGAGTTTAGGGAGCGGATACTCACTATGTTGGCCAATATCCCATCTCGGGTGGATAGCTTTAAGCCTCCCTCTCCAGTTGTTGTTGAAGAAGCACATGTTCAGGAAGATGAACCCACCGCAGCAGAAGATGTTGATCCGACTGCTTATTCATCTCAGGCAATCACAACCACCCCTAACATCCCTACCACCTCCAATCAAATGGTGATATCTATGGAGCCCCCGGTCATGACAGTTGAGCCCTTAAACTCCAGTACCTATAACAGGGACCTCCAGATAATTCATTTATGTCGTGGTAGAAAGGAGCATTGGAGAGCAGGTTGTGCCGATTGTGCAAGCTGAAGTGTGAACCCAAGTGGTCAAGGCAAAGATGGCAATTCGCCAGACTCTGCAGGATGAGTTTGAGACCTTCTCCAACTACCTTTTGGTTGTGATCAAAGAGAGAGAAAAGAAGAGATTGGTAGAAGAAGCAGAGCGGCAGAAGGAAGAAGAAGCCTCGAAGCACGCAGAAAACTGGAGGAAGACTTAAGGAGACAAGAAGAAGAAGAAGAAGAAGAAGAAGAAGAAGAAGAAGAAGAAGAAGAGAAGGAGGAACAAAGAAACAAAGAATAAAGGGAGAGAATCCGAAGGGAAGAGCGAGAAGCCCTGGTGGACAACTTCATAAAAGTTACAACCAAGACTCTCAGAAAGATAAAGAAATCCACCGGCTCCTCTAGTGCCAAAGATGCTGATTCCGACTCCTCGACATCCAAAAAGTAATCCTTCCCTATCTCACAAGTCTTAGGGTAAAATATTTTATTTGGATGTATGTTTCCTGTACTTTACTGCAAGATTTTTAATGGAGGCTAACCTAGGTTGAAGACAACACCTCATTGTCCAATACTGAATTAATTGCTATAGTTGAACTTACACATTAAGTGTAATCAGCAAGAATGCTTGGATTGTGGGGGTGTGTGATATGTTCCTGCATGTTGCTCTACAATTATGTGTGAATGTGTTTTATGCTTACTCGATTGATAATTTGAAAGCCATTTTGATACCCTTGATATTTTGAGGGGGAATAATTCTGATTCATATTGAGTCTAAGGGTGTTGATATGCTGAAAACAAATTGCTAGGAATATTTTGTAATTTCAGAAATCAGCTTTCCCATGATCAGTTAGATAGAATTGAGGCTTTGATCGCACCAAAAAGGGGGAAATTGTTCGGAATATTGTTTGAAATATTATAACCCCTTGATCTCAATTGTATGTATTTTGGTTTTGGTGCATCAAAGCTTAGTCAATCTAGTTTCTAGCAACTAAGAATCAAGTCAAATTGTAAAAAGTCTTGTATAGGATACACTTATTCGAGTTGTAATAGAACTAAAATAAAGGATCGAAGAATGCTGAAAGAGTCAGCAAGTAAGAAGATTGTTGAAGACACTAGCAAACAATGAAAGGCTAGCAAACACTTGAAGAATGCTGGAAGCGCATAAAGGAATGCTGAAATAGTGAAGCAAGCACATTGTTGAATCTCAACAGGACTGCTGAGATATCAGCAGACCACCAACTGCCAGCAAATGCATGTCAGCATTCAACATTCAATACGAAATCGTGAAATAGAAGGATCCAAATAACAAGGAGACCCGACAAATCAGAGAGAATGATAATCAACAGCTAAAAGGAAGGTTTCTAGAATCTAACTCAAAGATCCATTCTGACAAAGATGGCTAAGATAAGGAGAACGCACTCAGAGACGATGGAGACCTTAAGAGTCTCTGTGCCTCGCAGGAAAAGAAGGACAATGATTGGCGAGCAGACACTCTGTGTCTAACCGATAAGATTCAAACAGTCGTTTGAATCTTCACATATAAATAGGTGATATCGAAATGAGCTAGAGAGGTTCGCAAAATCAACAACAAAGAAGTTAAACAGTTTAAGATACTCTCAAAGTCACGCGAACTCACATTCGAGCATACATTTGATCGAGGCTTTGCATAAGAATTTGAATTTAAAGCTCGAGACCTTTGAAGTTTCTTTTAAGGTTAACTTTAGGATTCTTCTATCTTAGAAAGAATCTAGCAGTCACCTTGCTCTGGAAGAGTGATTATCATGGGCTATTGCTAAACAATGGAAAGGCTCTGGGAAGAACTATAAAACTCCCAAGGTCGATGTTTGAGGAGAAAGGAGATTTGTCCTAACTCTAAGGAGTGTCAAAGTGAAGATTGAACACCGAGGTGCTTGAAGGTTTGCGCTGACCAGACGGAGGAGCTGCTCAACACTAAAGATCAAGTCTGACCTTGTAATCAATCATTAGGGAATTTTGAGTCAGGTGGACTGAAGAGTGAACGTAGAACAGTTGTTCGACCCACTATAAATCTCGTGTTCATTTACTACTTTTATTTCATTACGTATTGTTTATTTTGAAACTCAACACATCAAATGTTGAAGTATAACTAAAATAAACCTAACAAATACTCGAACTTAAATACATTTGATAAACACTTGCTAAGTCGTGACCTTAGTAAGATAAGTGCAAGTTAATATTAAACATTCCACTGCAACTATAGATACTCTGATTGGGGACCAACGTAAATCACAAAGGGCACGATTAGCCTACAGACATACTGTGGGGGTGAACAACTCGACGTAAGATTCACGGTGATAGATGCCCCATCATCCTACAATGTGCTACAGGGAAGGCCTTGGCTGCACACCTTGAAGGTTGTCCCCTCCACCTACCACCAAGTGGTCAAGTTTCATAGCCACTAGAGGGTGCAGACCATCAAGGGCTAACAAAATACCTCAAGGGAAAGCTATTATTCAAGTTTCAAGTCCGTATGCAACCAAGATTGTTTGGAACCATCGCTCCCAAATAAGGTGCAGGTCATGGAAGAGCTCAAAGAATTAAATCTCAGTGAAAACCTGAGAAGAACAACCTTCATCGGAACAAACATGGTAACCGACTTGTGCGAACATTTTATCCAATTCCTCAAAGAAAGACAAAGAACATTCGCATGGTCACACAGCAATATGATCGGAATAGAGCCAAGAGTTATGATACAAAAACTATAGGCAGATCCTGGGCGTCGACCAATCCAGCAACGAAGAAGGCACTTTGTACATGAAAAGAATGACATCATCAATGAGGAAATACAAAAATTACTAGACAGAGGTGCGATAAGAGAGGTAAAATAACCTACTTGGCTGGCCAAGGTGGTAGTCGTCAAGAAGAAAAATGGGAAGAATAGAGTATGTGTGGACTTCACGGATCTCAATAAGGCATGTCCAAAAGATTTATACCCCCTACCGCATATCGATAGCATTGTGAACGTGACCTCAGGACATGAGATCCTATGTTTCATGGATTCGTTCTCTGGCTACCACCAAATACATATGTACCCGGATGACTAATAAAAGACGGCGTTCATGACCAACAAGGGGATCTACTGTTATTAAGCCATGTCGTTCGGATTAAAGAACATCGGCTCGACATACCAACAATTAGTCAACAAGATGTTTGAACCCCTCATCAAAAAGACAACAGAGGTATATATAGACGATATGCTCGTGAAATCTAAAGAGGCAGGTTGGCACGTCAAACACCTCGAAGTGGCGTTCATCATATTTGACAAATACAACATGAAGCTCAATCCAGCAAAGAGCTCCTTAGGAGTCGCGTTCGGGAGATTCCTAAGCTACATCGTAACAAAAAGAGAAATTGAAGCCGCCAACACAAGTCAAGGCAAAAACCAACATTGTACACCCACGCAACCCAGGAGGTACATCGGTTGACATAACATTAGCAGCTCTCAGCAGATTCATTTTGAGGTATTCCGAAAAGACACACAACTTCTTCCAGAAACTGGGAAAAAGGAAAATGGACAGATAGAAGACTTTGCGAGGGCACTCGAGGAATTAAAGCACTACCTCACCAACCCTCTCCTACTCTCTAAAACCAGAAGAGGGGGAGGCGATGTTACTATACCTCACTATATCGGACAAGGCACTAGTAAGGGAAGAAAAGGGTAAACAATTACCAGTACACTACGCTAGCAAACCCCTGGTACATGTAGAGATGCGGTATACGGCTTTAGGAAAATTGCCTCTCGCGCTCGTAGTAGCAACACGCAAGTTGCGACCTTACTTAGAAGCTCACCCAGTCACGGTGGTGAACACATGCCCTCTGCGAACGATATTCTTCAACCCAGCTTATCTGGAAGACTACTAATGTGGGCTATCGAGCTTGGGGGATACGGGTTAGAGTTTCGACCTCGTACGACGATTAAATCACAAGTACAGTAAAACCTCCATAAATTAATACTCTTTAAATTAATAAACTCCAATATATAATAAATTTCTCCGGTCCCGACTTCGGCCAGTGTAAAAAATCAGCAAATTCGATAAGATAATAAATTAATAATTTTTTGGAGATCCCCTTTATAGATTTAGAGGTCCCAATGAAACTATAAATTAATTCACAAAAAATTACAATTACTACTTTGGTAGCTTGCTAAAATATTAATCTATTGTAATCTATTTCTTTTTTAAATTCAAACCCAATTCAACTTCATCTCTAACTTTTCTAATTGGACCCACAAGTTCCGGTGTTAGGGTCTCCAATTCAACTTCATCTCTAACTTATCATCCATGAATGAATTTAATTAGTTACATTAAATAAAGGGAAAACTATGAAAAATATCCTATAGTATTGGTCAACTATGAAAAATACCCTAATGTTTGCTTTTCCTTGAATTATACCCTAAAGTTTCATTTTGCCCACTAAAAATACCCTTTACTATGAAATATATCATAAAGTTTCTCATATCATTGAATTATACCCTAATGTTTGCTTCTGTCAATTAAAAATACCATATGTCGCTAACTGTGTTAAAATTCTAATACAATATATGCCACATATATACCAAAGAAATGGAAATGTCACATATTATTTAATTTATGATTCATAAAAATTTTAGCATCAAATCAAATATTAGTAGGGATGTCAATTTAACCTGAAACCCGCGGGTTGACCCAATTAACCCGAGCTAAAATACGGGTTAGGTTCAAAATATTTTAGCCCGAAAAAAATTAGCCCGAATAGCCTGAGACCAAATAACCCGAAACCCGATGGGTTGGCCCGATTAACCCGGTTAGTTTTTTATTAATATATCTATCATAATTATAGTACTAAAATCTACTTTTGATATTTAAGATAATATATATTAATTAAATTTTAAGTTATATAATTGTATTTAGTTCAAATAGTATTTAATACATAGTTAAGTTTATTTACTTACAAATTTAAAATATATTTAAATATTGCTAAAATTAAAAATAATACTATATTTTAATAGTTAAATTATGTGTTTTGTATTTTTTATAAGAGAAAAATAAGATTTATTTATTTTTTATTATTAAAATTATTAAAAAAGTGAAAAGATATTAAAAATAAAAAATAATTAATAAATTCATTGGCCCGACGGGCTAGTCCGAAAACCGACGGGTTAGGGTTAGGGTCAACATTTTTTAGCCCGAAAAACTTTCAGCCCGATTTGACTCGGATCGATTAACCCGCAGCCCGATAGGATTGACCCGAAACCCGATGGGTTAGCCCGATGGACATCCCTAAATATTAGGGTATAATTCAATGATAAATAAAACATTGGGGTATTTTTTATAGTTGAGGGTATTTTTAATTGATAAAATGAAACATTAGGGTATAATTCAAGGAAGGAAAAATAATAGGGTATTTTTCATAGTTGACCAATAGTTTAGGGTATTTTTCATAGTTTTCCCTTAAATAAATTCATAGTTTCAACTCAATTGATTAATTACGATTGACCTTTATAAATAGATACATGAATATATTTAATAGATACATGAATATATTTAGTAGATACATAAATATACATATTTTTTTAGTTACATGAATCAATACATAGTTTCTAGCTTATTTTTTTCATTAATTACGATGAACTTAATAGGTACTTGTAAACTCGTGAATAAAATATTAAATTCAATTAGTTTAACTTGCAATATTTATTTTTATCAAAATTATATTCTTTGAAAATCTCTTTAAATTAATAAATTATTAATTTATTAATATAATAATAACCCTCTAAATTAATAGAATTCCCTGGTCCCAAGTATATTAATTTATAGAGGTTTTACTGTACTAGTTGACTTCATAGCAGACTTCACAACGGAGCTACAACAAGAAGCTGAAAAAGAAATCAAATTTAACCTGCGAAGAAAAGGGGAACAGAAGATGGATTGTTCAAGCGGACAGTTCTATAAATGTGCATGGAAAAGGAGCCGGCGTGCTCGTGAAAAATCCCTGGGGTGAAGCCTTTGAGAGAGTGGTCCGGCTTAATTTCGACACCACGAACAATGAAGCTGAATACGAGGCACTAATCAAAGGAATGCAGCTAGCCAAGGAACTAGGGGCTCATCACATTGAAATAAGGTGTGACTCACAACTTTTGGTCTACCAAATGAACAACGAATACGAGGTAAAAGAGCCGATGTTACTCCCATATCATGAGCTGGAAACTCGGCTACAGGCACGATTTGAAGAATGCAAAATCAAGCACATCGCAATAGAGTAGAACTCTCAAGATGATTCACTGGCCAATCCTCCACAGCCATTGAAAAGACCTCTCGGCCAATACCGATCGTGTGGGTCGATGAACCAGCAATAAAATAGGATGCGCTTGAGTCCTTATCAATCCAAACAGCAAACGAAATTCATGGATGCACCCAATAATTCAATTTATCTAAGAAGGAAAGCACCCCGAGGATAGGTATAAAGCTACGAAACTCAAGAGACAAGCTGCAAAATTCATGATAATTGATGAGCAACTCTACCGAAGATTGTTGGAGGGACCTTTACTTAAATATCTAAATGAAGAAGAAGCCAAGGATCTGCTAATGGAGGTGCATGAAGGCGACTGCGCTAACCACGCAGGAGGAAGGTCCCAGGCACATAACGTAATATCGGCCGGATTTTGCTGTCGACTCTTAGAAATGATGCAAGCGAGTACGTAAGAAAATGCGACGAGTGTCAATAGTTCAAGATAGTTTCCCACCGGAGTGCTGACCATTACAAGCCACAATCGCCCCATGGCCCTTCATGGTTTGGGAGATGAATATCCTGGGAAAGCTACCTCGTGGCACAACACAAAAGGAGTACGTCCTCGTAGCCATCGATTACTTTACAAAGTGGGTAGAAGCTGAAGCTCTAAGGAGAACAAGAGACGCGGAAGTCATCAAGTTCTTATGGACGCACATCTTATATCATTTTGGAGTTCCGAAAGAGATCAGAACAGATAATGGAGCTCAATTTATGAGTGGGAAACTCAAAGATTTTTGCAATAAATATGGAATCAGACTCACCTTCTACACCCCGAGATACCCAAAAGCAAACGACCTTGCAGAATCTACCAATAAAACCATAATGGCGACCTTGAAGAAATGGCTTGACACCTACAAGAGAGGATGGGTGGCAGAACTATCTGCCACCCTTTGTTCTACAGGACGACACCCAGGACAGCAACAAGAGCCACGCCCTTCTCCCTAACATATGGGATAGATGCAATGGTACCAGCAGAAATAAGAGCCCGAAGTCGAAGAATTGAATTACACGACGAGGGTAGAAACTCGGAGGACCTATTCAAAAACCTCGAGTTGATCGACAAAGATCGTGATGAAGCACGCGGTAACATGGCACGACGAACACCCCAAGTGGAGAAATTCTTCAACAACAAATTAAATATGAAGCTTCAGAAAAGGAGACTTGGTAATACAAAGGGTGTTCCAGATCACAGAAGATCGTAGCATGGGAAAGCTCACACCTACTTGGGAGGGACCCTACCTCATCTCTAAGGTGGTCGGTCGAGGTGCATACAGCCTGATTACACTAGACGGAAAAGAAATCACGAACTCTTGGAACATAAAGCACCTCAAAAAATACTATCAATAAGTGTCAATCTAGCCATTTGGCACCTCATATTCACTTCTCTTAAACTCTTTATTCTTACAATTTTTTTCTTTTTACTAAATACACATGCTAACTTGAGCGTCAGAAGGCATCGCCCACACTCACGCATTTGATTTTTGAAGGTACGAGTACATAGAAAGATAAGGTCGCGTCCACCTACAACACTAAATACGCTTTCCTTATACTTTCTGCTTTATTAATTCAAGTTATTTCTACAGCCATTACTAACTTGAGCGTCGGAGGAGGGATGCCTAAGGCATCGTCCACACTCACTCGATTCATGATAGGATGATACTTACGATGAATTACTAGGTCACACCTGCTAGAGCTGACATCACAAGCATGAGAGACAGCCTACCCATATGATGCCATATATGGCCAACCCAGATATGTCTCTTTTAACTTTCTATAACCCAATTACCCGCCCGTATCACTTGCAAGATCATTGATTGATGCCTAAAGCATCACCTAATCCCAACATCTACAGCTAGCACGCACTCAACAAGAATTTATCGAGCATAGCAAGAAGACGCGAGATGATAAACGGTTAAAGCATAAACCAATCAATAAGGGTCGCGTATTAGCAAGACAAAAACAAAAGTTATGCAAAAGAAAAAAAGTAAAGTTTTCCAAGCAAAGAGAAATTTAAAACATTCGTGCAGAAATTTAAAATTGTCCATGCAGAAAAATAAAGTGTTCATTTAGGGTAGGACTTCAGAAGGGTTGGTGGTAGAGTGGGAAGGCCCGGAGAAGTGGCCAGTAGCATCAGGCCTGGAAGAAGGTGATTCGGATGTCCTGACAACAGGCACGTCCGTAGGATATGAGGCACGGGGGCTCTTAGGAGGTGCAGCAGAAGGCAGATCACCAGGTCCCAATATAAAGCCATCACCTCCGGGCATCTGCAAAGGAGGAATGACCTCCTTATGACTTCCCAGTACAGGATCAACCTATGAAGTCTGCAGTTCCGATTATGTTGGTTGCTCACAAACAGCTCCGTGGACCATGGAAGGTACCTACAGGACAAGACCCTGAGGTGCAGCGGACACTTACTATACAGCTCGAGAGGCAAGCTTGGACTCGGCGAGGCGTATTGCCTTCTCCACCATCAACTAGAAAATAAAAAGATGGATTAAATAGAAAAAACATGAGCAAAAATACACAAGAAGCTAAGAAGGACTTACATTAAAGGTCTCCTTAAAATCTAGATGAAGAACGACCTTCTCATAATCAAGCCCCTTGACAGCACTCATGCAAACAGCCATCTCCTCGTAAGCTGCAACCCCATTCTCACAGTTATCCCTTTGAACATGCAGCCTCTTCCGCATGAAGTCTACATCATCAGTCTTCCACGAGGTCACCTCCGCCTCCTTTTCAAGATCTACGTACCTCCATCTCAACTCAGCAACCTCGTCCCGCAACCTCGTCAAGTTGACATCTTCCTTGCATAACTCCGCTTTCAGGACCTTCGTCCTATCCCCCAAGTCTGCACGACCCCTTTTTTCTTGAGCAAGGTCGGAATTCACCCTCCGCAGCTCTGATCCCAGATGATCCACCTTTATGACCAGATCTTTGTGGAGGCTGATGGCGTCCATGCTCACCTAAAATCAAAAGAGGCAGAGTTAGAAAAAGAATTCATGTCGCATAAGTATGAAAAATAAACACCTACCTGGATGAACCACCGGTCCAGGTCCAAAACAAGATGGGCGAGGTTGGTGTCCCCTTCTTCCATAGCAGCGGATTCAAGGATGAGCCTTTTCACCTTAGTGCGAAAGGCGTCTACTTGGGCTGCCTGGATGTCCGGAGCAGAGGCAGGACATGGCGGAGGGAGGGGAATGATGGCCTTACACAATGAATCGGAGGGGCCTGCAACTTTGCCAAGGCCCGAACCGGCAACATCTCGCAACTGCAACCTCCGAGACAGACTATGACCTCCTTTGAAATGCTCCTCCACTGACTTGTGCCCGAACGACTCGGTCCTATGGGATGATGGATCATCATGACTCCTCAAAGAATGGTGTGAAGATGGACGATCGCCTCCACCTTAACAACTTGCTTCTACACCTTGGCAACCAGTCGACCACTTGGTAGTTGGAGTAGTACAGGTGCCCACAACATTCTTTGATAAGGGAGTATCCTCCTGAACCTTCGACGACTCCTCCCTAGCCCTCTTCTTGCTAGCTATCATCTAAGCGATGGTTGTGGGGTCCATTATCTCACAGCGGTAGTCCTCAGGCATCTCGACTACCCTCCCGTTCGAGCAAGGAATAAAGTCTACATTTACACTGCAACCACCGTAAACTAAATCCATAGTCCTCTCTCCTTCCAGATAAACAAAGTTGATCCTAGCAGTCTCTTCTAGTGTAAGTTTAATCTTCGGAATCTCTGCACAAACCAAGGATGCAACCAGTCAAATCAAACGAGAAAAGGAAAAGAAAACAAACATATAAAAGAGAGAACCTACTTATTTTGCCACCATAAGTGAGAAACTCTAGAGCTACGGGATCCAACTCAAGAAAGAACTACTTGATAGACCAACCAGAGGAATTCCTAGGAGAACCTGAAAATACTGGAGACCTACTCGTCGGCCACTTGGTGATGTAGTAGTACCCGTTATCAAAGAAATTAAGATGGTAGATGTGATGCCACTCCCTAAGGGTAGGGAGACCTAGCCGGTGGTCGAAGAATGTCAAGAAAGTACCTACTAGGTGGCATCTACTCACATGTGATATCTGGAAAGGAGAGATCTTCCAAGAACGGAGCACGGGTGAACCAGGAAACTAACTCCCTTATCCACAACATGAAGGTAAAATGAAGCAAAACCTAGAGGTGGGTTGTTACACCTCTGATCGCGAGAGGGAATCAAATTGTTCATCCAGGAGCGGACTACCTTAGCCCTCAACTCTTAAAATTGCTCCTATGTGGTAGTCGAGATGGCATCATTAATCCTCCTCGAGGTCATTCCACCCTAGATACTGAGGAGGACGAAACTTCCACCAGAACTTCAATAGCTCCTTGTGCCTAGGGCTGTGACGCAGAAACAGGCTCGACCAGTGCCCGAACTAGACAAAGAGATGGAAGGAGTGGACGTCCACGGTGGAGAAGAGGCCATCAAAGTAGTGGGGGAAGGAAGAATAAAGAGGCACAATCGCCGAATCACCCGTGAAACTGATAAAATAGAAACTACACTACCCACACAACACCGGCTAAGGGACAAACCCCAGAAATTGCACACACCACAATCAAGAACTCACAAAAATTAAATAACGAAGAAAACCTACAATTCCTAAGCCACCATACAAAGAGACAACATGAGAAAAAATAAAAAATGAGGAAAAATAAGGGTAAAAGAAGTACCGAATAGAAGGAGCAAAATGGGATTGCGAGGAGAAGTGATAAACATGCCTAGATTCGTGAAAAACACTAGTCAAAGCTAAGGAAGAGGGATGACCACCGCAAAGGAGAGAGAGAGAGAGAAAACCTAGGGAAGAAAATGTGAAAATGAGAGAGAATCGGCAGAAAAAGAAAAGAGAGGGGCGACTTGACAAGATAAGATGTGAATACATGAAGGTTCGCTACTCAACAGTAACACGACCCTTCAACTGCCCCTCATAACCCCCCCTACGGTGGTGGTTATTTACAAAACTCTCACTACAAATTTGGCATGAAACACAACACGCATACCTCGACGACATCACACTTGGCAACCTCACACCTTGATGATCTCGCACCTCAGTAATTTCACCAAGGGCTACCCCGAGGCGCTCAACAAAAAATATAGCCAGTGGCTCACAAGATCGGGCATGTGCATCATAAAGCTTGAGCAGCCGGACACCAGAGGCTGCACCGGAGGATCAAATACCTGGTGACCAAAGAAGCAACTTAAAAATCTTCATGGCCAAAAAATTTTAGCGGGGCTCTCAACCTCAGCAAACAACCAAAACTGAAAAATGGGACCTCGTTAAAAGCAATAGACCAAGCTGCAGAGAGGCACAAATGTCCGGTAAGCCCAACAGTGAACCGAAGTGCTAGACTTAGGAGGACAGACTCCAACCAGGGACTGCCCAAATGAGGCACTCCTTGATGAACATCGTGGTTACCAAACACACAGCTGTGCACTCGAGCTCTCTCTCCAGTTGTGGTCGGGGCCTACCCGCACAAACTCTTTAAACAAGCTGCTAACATGCATTAGACAGTCTCATCAAGATTCTTATCTTCCATAATCCAAACCTTCTCAACGCAGAAGCTTGAAATCTAGCACTTCAAATGTATCTAATTTAAAAATATAATGACCCTTCGAGATTGAACTAACGAGTTATTTCGACAATATTGTTTACTGTAGGTACACCACAGAGCCGAAGGGGCTGTTGTTGGGGCCAAGGCCTAAATGGACCCACCTGAATCATTAAAGAAACCTAGGATTCAATCCTGGGTATCCAAACCTGCTCCAGATACAGCTTTGTTGGTCCACCTCGGGCAAGAGCAGAACACAGCTTAAAACAAGCAAGTCGTGAGGGTGAAGTACACACCTTGAGACCTCCTTGTGGAGGTCATCGCATACACTTGCCCAGGATATGTGTTTCAGGATGGCCCATGCAAGGTCTACAAGGTGTTTAACTTACGGATAAGCCTTGGCAGTTGCGAGAAGGTTACATGTGGTTACAGCAGCCCCTATTTTCGTGGTGGTAGCTCTAACAACCCTAAAACTATGGAAAACCTAGCGGCTAGGGTTTAGTGAATTAGAAAACATGTATTTGACTTCTCTACGAACTATAAATAGGGGTAGTCAATTTCACTTCACTACTCTTGGACTTCTGTATTCTTGATGCTCATTTTTGACTATGTTGTAACTCTGCTCGACCTGCTACAGTGCATTGCACACCTACTTTTTCCTCTCAATACACAGTTCTTATATCATTTCACGTGTTTGATTTCCTGTTAATTAGTTGTCTTTGGCTTGCTTAATCCTCTTTCATTATCTTTAATTAAACTCTGCACGTTATTTCCACTTTTCAGAATTATTTCTTGTTATTGTTCCCATCGGTTCCTTGGGCCCCGTATCCATACAAAATGGAACCTCGACACATGATATTGTGCACATTGATGAGAAATTGTTTTTATAACAAGAGGAGCCCACAGATTTTACCTATCACCCAGAGAATAAGAACCACATAGAATATGTAAGAATAAAAACTTCATTGCAAATGTTATGTTTATATGTGTTGTATGCAGACCCGTTTTCAGAGATGATGGACAGGTTTTGTTCGATGGAAAAATTGGCATTTTCCAATTCACAAAAAAGTTCCGGCAAAGAGGTGCTACAAAAACTAGGTAACAGGCACAATAGAAACTAAAGCAATTGATTCAATCACAAAAGATGTGATAAAGGAGTAGAGCTAAAGCATGGTCTCTTCAATCATTTCATTTACTCAACAATAAATCATCGAAGTACACATCGATTGAAAAACTTAATTTTAGCAACTAAATCGTCATCATAGATAATTCACAACTACTAATTTGATTTTCTTTTTTTATCATGATAGATCATCCCAACAATAAAGCCAAAGTTGCCACTTGGAGCAAGCAAAAATATTTACATACAACAAGACAATGCGAGACAACATATCCATAAATTTCAGGGCTGCAGCAAGTGGAGATGAGTTCAATATCAGATTAGTACGACAACCTCGAAATTCCCCAAATTGCAACGTTAATGACTTGGTATGGCTTAGATCCATCCAATCTATTCAAATAGAAACAACATGTAAGACAATAGATGCACTAGTCAATGCATTCATAGAATCATTTGAAAAGTTGTCACCCACAACAATCGACAATGTTTTCTTAAGTCAACAAGGTTGCTTTCTGGAGATAAAAAGGTAAAAGGCCAAAAATGCTACAAAATTCCACATATGGAAAAACATGCATTAAGAAGATTAGATGCACTACCCACAACATTGGATGTTTCAATGAGCTAATCACAAAATGCATCTGTTTTCTCAAATAGTAGGGCAACAGTGAAGGGCTAGTACTAGGCTTAGATTTTGTCTTAGAAGTTAAAAATAGATAGCACATCACTTTCTTGTTTTTGGTTTTGTTGAAGTGTAGTCTCAATATCTAGCTTGAAAAGTAGCTCGCTAGTGGGTCAATGAGACTGGGGGTCAACATAATTGTAGGTCAACAAGACTGAGTTAATTGTAGGTCGACAGGACTGTGGGACTATCACAGTGGATCGATGAATGTAGGTCGACTCAGAGTGGGTCTATAACTGGAGAACTTTGAGAAGTGTTGGATATGGAAAAGATATGGTGTATCTAGTTCCCTAGTGTGGCGAGATTTAGCCATATTTAAATAGGATCTAGTTAGGTATTAATCTATTTAAGTATAGATTAGGATATGGAATATCTTTACCATATTGGAGTACATTTTCCTTATGTATCTATGAATTTCTACCTGTAAAAACCCTTACTCTCATAGTTCATTGTTGTTCATTATTTTTGTATTCTCTCCACCATAATAAAATCATCACCATGAAGCTTGAAGAGTGGACGTATAGCTTACACTCGAACCACTATAAATCTTTGCGCTCATTAATTTTTGTTTGTTATTCATGTGTGCAATTTCTTATTTCACAACAAATTGGTGCAGTGGACGTGGAAAAAGGATTGCGATGGATTCTACCAAGTTTAAAGCAAAATGTTTCACAAGTTCAAATGATTTTGGACTGTGGAGGTTGTCGATGCTAGCATTGTTCGTATAACAAGGCTTGGACAGTGCCATGAAGGGCGATGTTGGGTTATCCGACACGATGATGGAGCAACAGAAGAAATAAGGCACATAGTAGTGCGCTTATTGTGAGTCTCGGATATATAGTGTTGAGGAAGGTGTCAAAGGAGAAGACGACGACGCAAATATGGACCAAACTTGAATCCCTATACATGACAAAATACCCAGTGAATTGGTTGTATCTTAAACAAGCTCTATATTTGTTTAAGATGCAAGAGGGGAAACCAATCAACAAGCGGATTGGTCAGTTCAATAAATTAATCCCCGTCTAGCTAACATCGAGGTGACGATAGGTGATGAGGATCAAGCATTGATGTTGTTGAGTTCGCTGTTGAAGAGCTATTCAAATTTCAAGGAAGTCTTACTGTATGGATGAGAGTCACTGACCCTGGATGAGGTTCAATCTGCGCTTAGTTCGAAGGAGCTAAATGAGAAGAATAGGGAGGGCGAGAACTCTCATGGAGAAGGCCTGGTGGCTCGAGTGGTTCATTTAGCTCGAGGGAGACCTGAAAGGAGGAGTTCACATAAGAATAGGGAAAACACTAGGTATAGGTCGAAAACTAAGTCGAAGGTGAGGTGCTACCTCCGCTAGAAGAAGGGACACATTAAAAGGGATTTTCCGGAAGGTTGAAGAAGCAAGAGCAGAGAGTGGATGTAGCTCTTGCTGATCATGAATATGACTCTGGAGAGGCACTGGTGATTTCAAAGAACAGCTCGGAGAGGGAGTGGATCTTGGATTCAATTAGTATCTTCCATATGACACCTAGTAAGACGTCGCTCGAGGGGTTCGAGGAGGTCTATAAGTCCAGTGTTCTACTGGGTAACAACAAGCCATGCAAGGTGGTTGGAATGGGATCGGTGAGGATAAAAATGCACGATAATACAAAAAGAGTACTTCAAGGTGTAAGGTATGTTCCGGAGCTTAAGAGAAACTTGATTTCTCCAAGGATGCTTGATGAACTAGGTTACACGATTAAGATGGAAGTCGGTACCTTGAAGGTATGGAAAGGATCATTGGTCTTGATGAAAGAAGCTTGAAGAAATGAAGTCTACACTCTGATATGGAGCACGATGATCGAGGTATCTTTGATTGTGACAATTGATAAGTCAGTACTGTGGCACATGAGACTTGGTCACGTTAGTGAGATGGGTCTACAGGAGTTATTGAAGCCAGATCTGATGCTCGGGAATAAATCAGATAGCTCAAAATTTGTAAGAACTGCATCTTTGGGAAGTCTCACCTGGGTGAAGTTTGGAATAGGTCGATAGAGATCTCGAGGAACTGTGGACTACATCCACTCAGATCTGTGTGGTGGACCTTCATGGACCAGTTCAAATGTAGGAGCCAGGTACTTCATGAGCCTCATTGATGATCACTCATGGGAGGTGTGGGTCTACATCTTGAAGAACAAGAGTGATGCTCTAGAGACCTTTAAGAACTGGAAAATGTTGATTGAAAATTAAACTGGAAGGAAGGTGAAGAGGTTGAGAACTGACAATGGCCTTAAATATTGTTCGAAGGAGTTCGAGAGGTATTGTTTGAAGTTGGGTATTGCGAGATAGAAAATAGTGACTGGAACACCTCAGTAGAACGGGTTAGCAAAGAGGTACAATCGAATGCTGCTGGAAAGAACAAGGTGCATGTTGTTAAGTGCGAAGTTACCGAAGCCGTTCTGGGCAGAAGTAGTGACTACTACAGCTTATTTGATCACCCGTGCCCCTCTACTTCACTAGGTTTCAAGATACCAGAAGAAATATGATTTGTTCATCCTCCGAATTTCAGCAACCTAAAGTCTTTTGGTTGTTTGGCTTCTGCGAATATCAAAGAAAATAAGCTTGGGAGGAGGGCACTAAAATGCATATTCATTGGATACCCGGAAGATAAGCTCTGGTATGGACACAAGCCTGTTTTGTCCAGATTAAGAGTATGGGGTTGTCCACCATACGTGCTGAATAAGGAAGCTGACAAATTAGAGGGAAGGTCTAAGTTAATGCTGTTTGTGGGCTATCCCAGGCAAACGAAGGGTGGTTTCTTTTATGATCCAGAAGATCAGAAAGTCGTTGTGAGTACCAACGCAAGATTTTTGGAAGATGAATTCATAAGAAACCACAAGACCAAGAGCGAGATTGTACATTTAGAAATTGAAGAGAACAATTCAAATCCATCAGGAGAACCCCATGGCAACCTGAGCATACCTGAATTGGGTATGGAGCCAGGAGCACGGCCGCCTGTGCAAGATAGTGAATCACAAGTGATTGCACCAAACACAGACACATTAAAGGGGCCTCGTCGTAGTGGAAGGTTGTCTCGGCAACCTGAGCGGTACATGTTCGTAGGAGAGTCTTCTGATTTCTTTTGATTTTATCCCTGAAAACGAACTGAATGATACCGACCCATGGACATACGACTAAGCTATGAGAGACAAGGATGCCAATCAGTGGCGAAAGGCCATGGATTCTGAAATAGAATCGATTACAGGATGTGTAGTAGAAATCCTTGCTGCCAGAAGGTTTTCGAGCCATAGGTAGTAAGTGGGTAAACAAGAGAAAGAAGGATTCGAGTGGTTACATAACGGCGTTTAAGGCTAGGCTGGTGGCGAAAGGTTATAGTCAAAATGAAGGTATTGACTATGATGAAACCTTCTCACCAGTTGCTATGTTAAAATCCATTCGGATACTTTTGTCTATAGCAGCACATATGGATTTTGAAATCTGGCAAATGGATGTCAAAACCGCATTCTTGAACGGGTACCTTGAAGAAGGTCGTGACATCTACATGGAACAGCCAAACGGATATGTGCAAAAGGATCAAGAGCAGCTTGTCTGGAAGCTTAAGAAGTCCTTCTATGGACTTAAGCAAGCTTCAAGGTTGATGCGGCTAAAAGTTCAATCAAATTAAACCCCTAACTACACAAGAATAATATTTGTCAAATCCAGGTCCTTCCCCGCTTCGCCCGCTAGAATACCGAGATACTATAGCAAAGTCC